>CAKAJI010001037.1:25000-27952 GCA_916610255.1 Lasioglossum lativentre
CTTATGGCGGTAAACCGTCGCGGCAACAGCCCAACCGGCGGGGCTGTTGGGACTTAGAGCGAAAAAACTGTGAAAATTTATTTCGTAAAATACAATAAATTTTTGTATTTCTAGGATATTTAACACAAAACATTCAACTTTTCATATACTTTCTCGGACTCAAAAATTTTTTTAAGTTCCAACGGCAAGAGTAAACTTTTTCTGTATCGATTCCAGGCGATTTTAAATGTTAGATCATTGTAATATAAAACATATTAACAATGAAATATAAAGTTACAAAGCGCTACAATGCGTATTTACCGAAATAATTGAAAATAATGGTCGATAGCGTACTACTTCGTTGCTCGAAGTCCCACCGGTAAGAGTAAACTTTTTTCCTATCGTTCCTAGATGATTTTAAACGTTATATTCGTGGTAAACTGTGCATACGAAACCGTGTGTCGTGACGCCAGTTCTCTCGGGACGCGTATTTACCGAGTTATAAGCGAGTTAACTTCCGGCGAGTCGCTTAGGTATCGCTGGAACGATAAAATTGCTAAGTACCGCGCCGTGTCGGTTAGACGGTTCGCGGTAAGAGTAAACTTTTTTCCTATCGTTCCTAGATGATTTTAAACGTTATATTCGTGGTAAACTGTGCATACGAAACCGTGTGTCGTGACGCCAGTTCTCTCGGACGCGTATTTACCGAGTTAACTTCCGGCGAGTCGCTTAGGTATCGCTGGAACGATAAAATTGCTAAGTACCGCGCCGTGTCGGTTAGGACGGTTCGCGGTAAGAGTAAACTTTTTTCCTATCGTTCCTAGATGATTTTAAACGTTATATTCGTGGTAAACTGTGCATACGAAACCGTGTGTCGTGACGCCAGTTCTCTCGGACGCGTATTTACCGAGTTAACTTCCGGCGAGTCGCTTAGGTATCGCTGGAACGATAAAATTGCTAAGTACCGCGCCGTGTCGGTTAGACGGTTCGCGGTAAGAGTAAACTTTTTTCCTATCGTTCCTAGATGATTTTAAACGTTATATTCGTGGTAAACTGTGCATACGAAACCGTGTGTGTCGTGACGCCAGTTCTCTCGGACGCGTATTTACCGAGTTAACTTCCGGCGAGTCGCTTAGGTATCGCTGGAACGATAAAATTGCTAAGTACCGCGCCGTGTCGGTTAGACGGTTCGCGGTAAGAGTAAACTTTTTTCCTATCGTTCCTAGATGATTTTAAACGATATATTCGTGGTAAACTGTGCATACGAAAACCGTGTGTCGTGACGCCAGTTCTCTCGGACGCGTATTTACCGAGTTAACTTCCGGCGAGTCGCTTAGGTATCGCTGGAACGATAAAATTGCTAAGTACCGCGCCGTGTCGGTTAGACGGTTCGCGGTAAGAGTAAACTTTTTTCCTATCGTTCCTAGATGATTTTAAACGTTATATTCGTGGTAAACTGTGCATACGAAACCGTGTGTCGTGGCCGCCAGTTCTCTCGGGACGCGTATTTACCGAGTTATAAGCGAGTTAACTTCCGGCGAGTCGCGTAGGTATCGCTGGAACGATAAAATTGCTAAGTACCGCGCCGTGTCGGTTAGACGGTTCGCGGGTAAGAGTAAACTTTTTTCCTATCGTTCCTAGATGATTTTAAACGTTATATTCGTGGTAAACTGTGCATACGAAACCGTGTGTCGTGACGCCAGTTCTCTCGGACGCGTATTTACCGAGTTAACTTCCGGCGAGTCGCTTAGGTATCGCTGGAACGATAAAATTGCTAAGTACCGCGCCGTGTCGGTTAGACGGTTCGCGGTAAGAGTAAACTTTTTTCCTATCGTTCCTAGATGATTTTAAACGTTATATTCGTGGTAAACTGTGCATACGAAACCGTGTGTCGTGACGCCAGTTCTCTCGGACGCGTATTTACCGAGTTAACTTCCGGCGAGTCGCTTAGGTATCGCTGGAACGATAAAATTGCTAAGTACCGCGCCGTGTCGGTTAGGCGGTTCGCGGTAAGAGTAAACTTTTTTCCTATCGTTCCTAGATGATTTTAAACGTTATATTCGTGGTAAACTGTGCATACGAAACCGTGTGTCGTGACGCCAGTTCTCTCGGACGCGTATTTACCGAGTTATAAGCGAGTTAACTTCCGGCGAGTCGCTTAGGTATCGCTGGAACGATAAAATTGCTAAGTACCGCGCCGTGTCGGTTAGACGGTTCGCGGTAAGAGTAAACTTTTTTCCTATCGTTCCTAGATGATTTTAAACGTTATATTCGTGGTAAACTGTGCATACGAAACCGGTGTGTCGTGACGCCAGTTCTCTCGGACGCGTATTTACCGAGTTAACTTCCGGCGAGTCGCTTAGGTATCGCTGGAACGATAAAATTGCTAAGTACCGCGCCGTGTCGGTTAGACGGTTCGCGGTAAGAGTAAACTTTTTTCCTATCGTTCCTAGATGATTTTAAACGTTATATTCGTGGTAAACTGTGCATACGAAACCGTGTGTCGTGACGCCAGTTCTCTCGGACGCGTATTTACCGAGTTAACTTCCGGCGAGTCGCTTAGGTATCGCTGGAACGATAAAATTGCTAAGTACCGGCGCCCGTGTCGGTTAGACGGTTCGCGGTAAGAGTAAACTTTTTTCCTATCGTTCCTAGATGATTTTAAACGTTATATTCGAGGGTAAACTGTGCATACGAAACCGTGTGTCGTGACGCCAGTTCTCTCGGACGCGTATTTACCGAGTTAACTTCCGGCGAGTCGCTTAGGTATCGCTGGAACGATAAAATTGCTAAGTACCGCGCCGTGTCGGTTAGACGGTTCGCGGTAAGAGTAAACTTTTTTCCTATCGTTCCTAGATGATTTTAAACGATATATTCGTGGTAAACTGTGCATACGAAACCGTGTGTCGTGACGCCAGTTCTCTCGGACGCGTATTTACCGAGTTAACTTCCGGCGAGTCGCTTAGGTATCGC
>CAKAJI010001038.1:0-87193 GCA_916610255.1 Lasioglossum lativentre
TTATATTATAAGATTTTTTCAATGATACACTGCATATTACGTTATATTATAAGGTATTTTCAATGATACACTGCATATTACGTTATATTATAAGGTATTTTCAATGATACACTGCATATTACGTTATATTAGAAGGTATTTTCAATGATACACTGCATATTACGTTATATTACCAGGTATTTTCAATGATACACTGCATATTACGTTATATTATAAGGTATTATCAAAGATACACTACAAATTACGATATGTTATAAGGTATTTTCAATGGTACACTGCATATTACGTTATATTACATGGTATTTTCAATGATACACTGCATATTACGTTATATTATAAGGTATTTTCAATGATACACTGCATATTACGATATGTTATAAGGTATTTTCAATGATACACTGTATATTACGTTATATTATAAGGTATTTTCAATGATACACTGCATATTACGTTATATTATAAGGTATTTTCAATGATAAACTACGATATATCAGAAGGTATTTTCAATGATACACTGCATATTACGTTATATTATAAGGTATTTTCAATGATACACTGCATATTACGTTATATTATAAGGTATTTTCAATGATACACTGCATATTACGTTATATTATAAGGTATTTTCAATGATAAACTACGATATATTAGAAGGTATTTTCAATGATACACTGCATATTACGTTATATTATAAGGTATTTTCAATGATACACTGTATATTACGTTATATTACATGGTATTTTCTATGATACACTGCATATTACGTTATATTATAAGGTATTTTCAATGATACACTGCATATTACGATATGATATAAGGTATTTTCAATGATACACTGCATATTACGTTATATCGTAAGGTATTTTCAATGATACACTGCATATTACGTTATATTATAAGGTATTTTCAATGATACACTGCATATTACGTTATATTGTAAGGTATTTTCAATGATACACTGCATATTACGTTATATTACCAGGTATTTTCAATGATACAATGCATATTACGTTATATTATAAGGTATTATCAAAGATACACTACAAATTACGATATGTTATAAGGTATTTTCAATGGTACACTGCATATTACGTTATATTACATGGTATTTTCAATGATACACTGCATATTACGTTATATTATAAGGTATTTTCAATGATACACTGCATATTACGATATGTTATAAGGTATTTTCAATGATACACTGCATATTACGCTATATTATAAGGTATTTTCAATGATACACTACATATTACGTTATATTATAAGGTATTTTCAATGATACACTGCATGTTACATTATATTATAAGGTATTTTCAATGATACACTGCATATTACGTTATATTATAAGGTATTTTCAATGATACACTGCATATTACGTTATATTACATGGTATTTTCAATGATAAACTACGATATATTAGAAGGTATTTTCAATGATACACTGCATATTACGTTATATTATAAGGCATTTTCAATGATAAACTACGATATATTAGGAGGTATTTTCAATGATACACTGCATATTACGTTATATTATAAGGTATTTTCAATGATAAACTACGATATATTAGAAGGTATTTTCAATGATACACTGCATATTACGTTATATTAAAAGGTATTTTCAATGATTAACTACGATATATTAGAAGGTATTTTCAATGATACACTGCATATTACGTTATATTATAAGGTATTTTCAATGATACACTGTATATTACGTTATATTACATGGTATTTTCTATGATACACTGCATATTACGTTATATTATAAGGTATTTTCAATGATACACTGCATATTACGATATGTTATAAGGTATTTTCAATGATACACTGTATATTACGTTATATTATAAGGTATTTTCAATGATACACTGCATATTACGTTATATTATAAGGTATTTTCAATGATACACTGCATATTACGTTATATTATAAGGTATTTTCAATGATAAACTACGATATATTAGAAGGTATTTTCAATGATACACTGCATATTACGTTATATTATAAGGTATTTTCAATGATACACTGTATATTACGTTATATTACATGGTATTTTCTATGATACACTGCATATTACGTTATATTATAAGGTATTTTCAATGATACACTGCATATTACGATATGATATAAGGTATTTTCAATGATACACTGCATATTACGTTATATCGTAAGGTATTTTAAATGATACACTACATATTACGTTATATTATAAGGTATTTTCAATGATACACTGCATGTTACGTTATATTATAAGGTATTTTCAATGATACACTGCATATTACGTTATATTATAAGGTATTTTCTATGATACACTGCATATTAGGATATGTTATAAGGTATTTTCAATGATACACTGCATATTACGTTATATTACATGGTATTTTCTATGATACACTGCATATTACGTTATATTATAAGGTATTTTCAATGATACACTGCATATTACGATATGTTATAAGGTATTTTCAATGATACACTGTATATTACGTTATATTATAAGGTATTTTCAATGATACACTGCATATTACGTTATATTATAAGGTATTTTCAATGATAAACTACGATATATTAGAAGGTATTTTCAATGATACACTGCATATTACGTTATATTATAAGGTATTTTCAATGATAAACTACGATATATTATAAGGTATTTCCAATGATACACTGCATATTACGTTATATTATAAGGTATTTTCAATGGTAAACTACGATATATTAGAAGGTATTTTCAATGATACACTGCATATTACGTTATATTATAAGGTATTTTCAATGATAAACTACGATATATTAGAAGGTATTTTCAATAATACACTGCATATTACGTTATATTATAAGGTATTTTCATTGATAAACTACGATATATTAGAAGGTATTTTCAATGATAAACTACGATATATTAGAAGGTATTTTCAATGATACACTGCATATTACGTTATATTATAAGGTATTTTCAATGATACACTGTATATTACGTTATATTACATGGTATTTTCTATGATACACTGCATATTACGTTATATTATAAGGTATTTTCAATGATACACTGCATATTACGATATGATATAAGGTATTTTCAATGATACACTGCATATTACGTTATATCGTAAGGTATTTTCAATGATACACTGCATATTACGTTATATTATAAGGTATTTTCAATGATACACTGGATATTACGCTATATTATAAGGTATTTTCAAAGATACACTACAAATTACGATATGTTATAAGGTATTTTCAATGGTACACTGCATATTACGTTATATTATAAGGTATTTTCATTGATACACTGCATATTACGTTATATTATAAGGTATTTTCAATGATAAACTACGATATATTAGAAGGTATTTTCAATGATACACTGCATATTACGTTATATTATAAGGTATTTTCAATGATACACTGTATATTACGTTATATTACATGGTATTTTCTATGATACACTGCATATTACGTTATATTATAAGGTATTTTCAATGATACACTGCATATTACGTTATATTATAAGGTATTTTCAATGATACACTGCATATTACGTTATATTATAAGGTATTTTCAATGATACACTGCATATTACGTTATATTATAAGGTATTTTCAATGATACACTGCTTATTACGCTATATTATAAGGTATTTTCAATGATACACTGCATATTACGCTATATTATAAGGTATTTTCAATGATACACTACATATTACGTTATATTATAAGGTATTTTCAATGATACACTGCATATTACGATATGATATAAGGTATTTTCAATGATACACTGCATATTACGTTATATCGTAAGGTATTTTCAATGATACACTGCATATTACGTTATATTATAAGGTATTTTCAATGATACACTGCATATTACGTTATATTATAAGGTATTTTCAATGATACACTGCATATTACGTTATATTATAAGGTATTTTCAATGATACACTGCATATTACGTTATATTAGAAGGTATTTTCAATGATACACTGCATATTACGTTATATTACCAGGTATTTTCAATGATACACTGCATATTACGTTATATTATAAGGTATTATCAAAGATACACTACAAATTACGATATGTTATAAGGTATTTTCAATGGTACACTGCATATTACGTTATATTACATGGTATTTTCAATGATACACTGCATATTACGTTATATTATAATGTATTTTCAATGATACACTGCATATTACGATATGTTATAAGGTATTTTCAATGATACACTGTATATTACGTTATATTATAAGGTATTTTCAATGATACACTGCATATTACGTTATATTATAAGGTATTTTCAATGATAAACTACGATATATCAGAAGGTATTTTCAATGATACACTGCATATTACGTTATATTATAAGGTATTTTCAATGATACACTGCATATTACGTTATATTATAAGGTATTTTCAATGATACACTGCATATTACGTTATATTATAAGGTATTTTCAATGATAAACTACGATATATTAGAAGGTATTTTCAATGATACACTGCATATTACGTTATATTATAAGGTATTTTCAATGATACACTGTATATTACTTTATATTACATGGTATTTTCTATGATACACTGCATATTACGTTATATTATAAGGTATTTTCAATGATACACTGCATATTACGATATGATATAAGGTATTTTCAATGATACACTGCATATTACGTTATATCGTAAGGTATTTTCAATGATACACTGCATATTACGTTATATTATAAGGTATTTTCAATGATACACTGCATATTACGTTATATTGTAAGGTATTTTCAATGATACACTGCATATTACGTTATATTACCAGGTATTTTCAATGATACAATGCATATTACGTTATATTATAAGGTATTATCAAAGATACACTACAAATTACGATATGTTATAAGGTATTTTCAATGGTACACTGCATATTACGTTATATTACATGGTATTTTCAATGATACACTGCATATTACGTTATATTATAAGGTATTTTCAATGATACACTGCATATTACGATATGTTATAAGGTATTTTCAATGATACACTGTATATTACGTTATATTATAAGGTATTTTCAATGATACACTGCATATTACGTTATATTATAAGGTATTTTCAATGATACACTGCATATTACGTTATATTATAAGGTATTTTCAATGATACACTGCATATTACGCTATATTATAAGGTATTTTCAATGATACACTGCATATTACGCTATATTATAAGGTATTTTCAATGATACACTACATATTACGTTATATTATAAGGTATTTTCAATGATACACTGCATGTTACATTATATTATAAGGTATTTTCAATGATACACTGCATATTACGTTATATTATAAGGTATTTTCAATGATACACTGCATATTACGTTATATTATAAGGTATTTTCAATGATACACTGCATATTACGTTATATTATAAGGTATTTTCAATGATACACTGCATATTACGATATGTTATAAGGTATTTTCAATGATACACTGTATATTACGTTATATTATAAGGTATTTTCAATGATACACTGCATATTACGTTATATTATAAGGTATTTTCAATGATAAACTGCGATATATTAGAAGGTATTTTCAATGATACACTGCATATTACGTTATATTATAAGGTATTTTCAATGATAAACTACGATATATTAGAAGGTATTTTCAATGATACACTGCATATTACGTTATATTATAAGGTATTTTCAATGATACACTGCATATTACGTTATATTATAAGGTATTTTCAATGATAAACTACGATATATTAGAAGGTATTTTCAATGATACACTGCATATTACGTTATATTATAAGGTATTTTCAATGATACACTGTATATTACGTTATATTACATGGTATTTTCTATGATACACTGCATATTACGTTATATTATAAGGTATTTTCAATGATACACTGCATATTACGATATGATATAAGGTATTTTCAATGATACACTGCATATTACGTTATATCGTAAGGTATTTTCAATGATACACTGCATATTACGTTATATTATAAGGTATTTTCAATGATACACTGCATATTACGTTATATTGTAAGGTATTTTCAATGATACACTGCATATTACGTTATATTACCAGGTATTTTCAATGGTACACTGCATATTACGTTATATTACATGGTATTTTCAATGATACACTGCATATTACGTTATATTATAAGGTATTTTCAATGATACACTGCATATTACGATATGTTATAAGGTATTTTCAATGATACACTGCATATTACGTTATATTATAAGGTATTTTCAATGATACACTGCATATTACGATATGTTGTAAGGTATTTTCAATGATACACTGCATATTACGATATGTTATAAGGTATTTTCAATGATACACTGTATATTACGTTATATTATAAGGTATTTTCAATGATACACTGCATATTACGTTATATTATAAGGTATTTTCAATGATAAACTACGATATATCAGAAGGTATTTTCAATGATAAACTACGATATATCAGAAGGTATTTTCAATGATACACTGCATATTACGTTATATTATAAGGTATTTCAATGATACACTGCATATTACGTTATATTATAAGGTATTTTCAATGATACACTGCATATTACGTTATATTATAAGGTATTTTCAATGATAAACTACGATATATTAGAAGGTATTTTCAATGATACACCCGCATATTACGTTATATATAAGGTATTTTCAATGATACACTGTATATTACGTTATATTACATGGTATTTTCTATGATACACTGCATATTACGTTATATTATAAGGTATTTTCAATGATACACTGCATATTACGATATGATATAAGGTATTTCAATGATACACTGCATATTACGTTATATCGTAAGGTATTTTCAATGATACACTGCATATTACGTTATATTATAAGGTATTTTCAATGATACACTGCATATTACGTTATATTGTAAGGTATTGTCAATGATACACTGCATATTACGTTATATTACCAGGTATTTTCAATGATACAATGCATATTACGTTATATTATAAGGTATTATCAAAGATACACTACAAATTACGATATGTTATAAGGTATTTTCAATGGTACACTGCATATTACGTTATATTACATGGTATTTTCAATGATACACTGCATATTACGTTATATTATAAGGTATTTTCAATGATACACTGCATATTACGATATGTTATAAGGTATTTTCAATGATACACTGTATATTACGTTATATTATAAGGTATTTTCAATGATACACTGCATATACGTTATATTATAAGGTATTTTCAATGATACACTGCATATTACGCTATATTATAAGGTATTTTCAACGATACACTGCATATTACGCTATATTATAAGGTATTTTCAATGATACACTACATATTACGTTATATTATAAGGTATTTTCAATGATACACTGGATGTTACGTTATATTATAAGGTATTTTCAATGATACACTGCATATTACGTTATATTATAAGGTATTTTCTATGATACACTGCATATTACGTTATATTATAAGGTATTTTCAATGATACACTGCATATTACGTTATATTATAAGGTATTCTCAATGATAAACTAACGATATATTAGAAGGTATTTTCAATGATACACTGCATATTACGTTATATTATAAGGTATTTTCAATGATACACTGTATATTACGTTATATTACATGGTATTTTCTATGATACACTGCATATTACGTTATATTATAAGGTATTTTCAATGATACACTGCATATTACGATATGATATAAGGTATTTTCAATGATACACTGCATATTACGTTATATCGTAAGGTATTTTCAATGATACACTGCATATTACGTTATATTATAAGGTATTTTCAATGATACACTGCATATTACGTTATATTGTAAGGTATTTTCAATGATACACTGCATATTACGTTATATTACCAGGTATTTTCAATGATACAATGCATATTACGTTATATTATAAGGTATTATCAAAGATACACTACAAATTACGATATGTTATAAGGTATTTTCAATGGTACACTGCATATTACGTTATATTACATGGTATTTTCAATGATACACTGCATATTACGTTATATTATAAGGTATTTTCAATGATACACTGCATATTACGATATGTTATAAGGTATTTTCAATGATACACTGCATATTACGCTATATTATAAGGTATTTCAATGATACACTGCATATTACGCTATATTATAAGGTATTTTCAATGATACACTACATATTACGTTATATTATAAGGTATTTTCAATGATACACTGCATGTTACGTTATATTATAAGGTATTTCAATGATACACTGCATATTACGTTATATTATAAGGTATTTTCAATGATACACTGCATATTACGTTATATTATAAGGTATTTTCAATGATACACTGCATATTACGTTATATTATAAGGTATTTTCAATGATACACTGCATATTACGATATGTTATAAGGTATTTTCAATGATACACTGTATATTACGTTATATTATAAGGTATTTTCAATGATACACTGCATATTACGTTATATTATAAGGTATTTTCAATGATAAACTGCGATATATTAGAAGGTATTTTCAATGATAAACTGCGATATATTAGAAGGTATTTTCAATGATACACTGCATATTACGTTATATTATAAGGTATTTTCAATGATAAACTACGATATATTAGAAGGTATTTTCAATGATACACTGCATATTACGTTATATTATAAGGTATTTTCAATGATACACTGCATATTACGTTATATTATAAGGTATTTTCAATGATACACTGCATATTACGCTATATTATAAGGTATTTTCAACGATACACTGCATATTACGCTATATTATAAGGTATTTTCAATGATACACTACATATTACGTTATATTATAAGGTATTTTCAATGATACACTGGATGTTACGTTATATTATAAGGTATTTTCAATGATACACTGCATATTACGTTATATTATAAGGTATTTTCTATGATACACTGCATATTAGGATATGTTATAAGGTATTTTCAATGATACACTGCATATTACGTTATATTACATGGTATTTTCTATGATACACTGCATATTACGTTATATTATAAGGTATTTTCAATGATACACTGCATATTACGTTATATTATAAGGTATTTTCAATGATACACTGCATATTACGTTATATTATAAGGTATATTCAATGATACACTGCATATTACGTTATATTATAAGGTATTTTCAATGATACACTGCATATTACGTTATATTATAAGGTATTTTCAATGATACACTGTATATTACGTTATATTACATGGTATTTTCTATGATACACTGCATATTACGTTATATTATAAGGTATTTTCAATGATACACTGCATATTACGTTATATTATAAGGTATTTTCAAAGATACACTACAAATTACGATATGTTATAAGGTATTTTCAATGATACACTGTATATTACGTTATATTACATGGTATTTTCAATGATACACTGGATATTACGCTATATTATAAGGTATTTTCAAAGATACACTACAAATTACGATATGTTATAAGGTATTTTCAATGGTACACTGCATATTACGTTATATTATAAGGTATTTTCAATGATACACTGCATATTACGTTATATTATAAGGTATTTCAATGATAAACTACGATATATTAGAAGGTATTTTCAATGATACACTGCATATTACGTTATATTATAAGGTATTTTCAATGATACACTGTATATTACGTTATATTACATGGTATTTTCTATGATACACTGCATATTACGTTATATTATAAGGTATTTTCAATGATACACTGCATATTACGTTATATTATAAGGTATTTTCAATGATACACTGCATATTACGTTATATTATAAGGTATTTTCAATGATACACTGCATATTACGTTATATTATAAGGTATTTTCAATGATACACTGCATATTACGCTATATTATAAGGTATTTTCAATGATACACTGCATATTACGCTATATTATAAGGTATTTTCAATGATACACTGTATATTACGTTATATTACATGGTATTTTCTATGATACACTGCATATTACGTTATATTATAAGGTATTTTCAATGATACACTGCATATTACGTTATATTATAAGGTATTTTCAATGATACACTGCATATTACGTTATATTATAAGGTATTTTCAATGATAAACTACGATATATTAGAAGGTATTTTCAATGATACACTGCATATTACGTTATATTATAAGGTATTTTCTATGATACACTGTATATTACGTTATATTACATGGTATTTTCTATGATACACTGCATATTACGTTATATTATAAGGTATTTTCATGATACACTGCATATTACGATATGATATAAGGTATTTTCAATGATACACTGCATATTACGTTATATCGTAAGGTATTTTCAATGATACACTGCATATTACGTTATATTATAAGGTATTTTCAATGATACACTGCATATTACGTTATATTATAAGGTATTTTCAATGATACACTGCATATTACGTTATATTACCAGGTATTTTCAATGATACAATGCACATTACGTTATATTATAAGGTATTATCAAAGATACACTACAAATTACGATATGTTATAAGGTATTTTCAATGGTACACTGCATATTACGTTATATTACATGGTATTTTCAATGATACACTGCATATTACGTTATATTATAAGGTATTTTCAATGATACACTGCATATTACGATATGTTATAAGGTATTTTCAATGGTACACTGTATATTACGTTATATTATAAGGTATTTTCAATGATACACTGCATATTAGGTTATATTATAAGGTATTTTCAATGATACACTGCATATTACGTTATATTGTAAGGTATTTTCAATGATACACTGCATATTACGCTATATTATAAGGTATTTTCAATGATACACTGCATATTACGCTATATTATAAGGTATTTTCAATGATACACTACATATTACGTTATATTATAAGGTATTTTCAATGATACACTGCATGTTACGTTATATTATAAGGTATTTTCAATGATACACTGCATATTACGTTATATTATAAGGTATTTTCAATGATACACTGCATATTACGTTATATTATAAGGTATATTCAATGATACACTGCATATTACGTTATATTATAAGGTATTTTCAATGATACACTGCATATTACGTTATATTATAAGGTATTTTCAATGATACACTGTATATTACGTTATATTACATGGTATTTTCTATGATACACTGCATATTACGTTATATTATAAGGTATTTTCAATGATACACTGCATATTACGATATGTTATAAGGTATTTTCAATGATACACTGTATATTACGTTATATTATAAGGTATTTTCAATGATACACTGCATATTACGATATGATATAAGGTATTTTCAATGATACCCTGCATATTACGTTATATCGTAAGGTATTTTCAATGATACACTGCATATTACGTTATATTATAAGGTATTTTCAATGATACACTGCATATTACGTTATATTATAAGGTATTTTCAATGATACACTGTATATTACGTTATATTACATGGTATTTTCTATGATACACTGCATATTACGTTATATTATAAGGTATTTTCAATGATACACTGCATATTACGATATGATATAAGGTATTTTCAATGATACACTGCATATTACGTTATATCGTAAGGTATTTTCAATGATACACTGCATATTACGTTATATTATAAGGTATTTTCAATGATACACTGCATATTACGTTATATTATAAGGTATTTTCAATGATACACTGCATATTACGTTATATTACCAGGTATTTTCAATGATACAATGCATATTACGTTATATTATAAGGTATTATCAAAGATACACTACAAATTACGATATTTTATAAGGTATTTTCAATGGTACACTGCATATTACGTTATATTACATGGTATTTTCAATGATACACTGCATATTACGTTATATTATAAGGTATTTTCAATGATACACTGCATATTACGATATGTTATAAGGTATTTTCAATGATACACTGTATATTACGTTATATTATAAGGTATTTTCAATGATAAACTACGATATATTAGAAGGTATTTTCAATGATACACTGCATATTACGTTATATTATAAGGTATTTTCTATGATACACTGTATATTACGTTATATTACATGGTATTTTCTATGATACACTGCATATTACGTTATATTATAAGGTATTTTCAATGATACACTGCATATTACGATATGATATAAGGTATTTTCAATGATACACTGCATATTACGTTATATCGTAAGGTATTTTCAATGATACACTGCATATTACGTTATATTATAAGGTATTTTCAATGATACACTGCATATTACGTTATATTACCAGGTATTTTCAATGATACAATGCACATTACGTTATATTATAAGGTATTATCAAAGATACACTACAAATTACGATATGTTATAAGGTATTTTCAATGGTACACTGCATATTACGTTATATTACATGGTATTTTCAATGATACACTGCATATTACGTTATATTATAAGGTATTTTCAATGATACACTGCATATTACGATATGTTATAAGGTATTTTCAATGATACACTGTATATTACGTTATATTATAAGGTATTTTCAATGATACACTGCATATTACGTTATATTATAAGGTATTTTCAATGATACACTGTATATTACGTTATATTACATGGTATTTTCTATGATACACTGCATATTACGTTATATTATAAGGTATTTTCAATGATACACTGCATATTACGATATGTTATAAGGTATTTTCAATGATACACTGTATATTACGTTATATTATAAGGTATTTTCAATGATACACTGCATATTACGATATGATATAAGGTATTTTCAATGATACACTGCATATTACGTTATATCGTAAGGTATTTTCAATGATACACTGCATATTACGTTATATTATAAGGTATTTTCAATGATACACTGCATATTACGTTATATTATAAGGTATTTTCAATGATACACTGTATATTACGTTATATTACATGGTATTTTCTATGATACACTGCATATTACGTTATATTATAAGGTATTTTCAATGATACACTGCATATTACGATATGATATAAGGTATTTTCAATGATACACTGCATATTACGTTATATCGTAAGGTATTTTCAATGATACACTGCATATTACGTTATATTATAAGGTATTTTCAATGATACACTGCATATTACGTTATATTATAAGGTATTTTCAATGATAAACTACGATATATTAGAAGGTATTTTCAATGATACACTGCATATTACGATATGATATAAGGTATTTTCAATGATACACTGCATATTACGTTATATCGTAAGGTATTTTCAATGATACACTGCATATTACGTTATATTATAAGGTATTTTCAATGATACACTGCATATTACGTTATATTATAAGGTATTTTCAATGATACACTGCATATTACGTTATATTATAAGGTATTTTCAATGATACACTGCATATTACGATATGTTATAAGGTATTTTCAATGATACACTGTATATTACGTTATATTATAAGGTATTTTCTATGATACACTGTATATTACGTTATATTACATGGTATTTTCTATGATACACTGCATATTACGTTATATTATAAGGTATTTTCAATGATACACTGCATATTACGATATGATATAAGGTATTTTCAATGATACACTGCATATTACGTTATATCGTAAGGTATTTTCAATGATACACTGCATATTACGTTATATTATAAGGTATTTTCAATGATACACTGCATATTACGTTATATTACCAGGTATTTTCAATGATACAATGCACATTACGTTATATTATAAGGTATTATCAAAGATACACTACAAATTACGATATGTTATAAGGTATTTTCAATGGTACACTGCATATTACGTTATATTACATGGTATTTTCAATGATACACTGCATATTACGTTATATTATAAGGTATTTTCAATGATACACTGCATATTACGATATGTTATAAGGTATTTTCAATGATACACTGTATATTACGTTATATTATAAGGTATTTTCAATGATACACTGCATATTAGGTTATATTATAAGGTATTTTCAATGATACACTGCATATTACGTTATATTGTAAGGTATTTTCAATGATACACTGCATATTACGCTATATTATAAGGTATTTTCAATGATACACTGCATATTACGCTATATTATAAGGTATTTTCAATGATACACTACATATTACGTTATATTATAAGGTATTTTCAATGATACACTGCATGTTACGTTATATTATAAGGTATTTTCAATGATACACTGCATATTACGTTATATTATAAGGTATTTTCAATGATACACTGCATATTACGTTATATTATAAGGTATATTCAATGATACACTGCATATTACGTTATATTATAAGGTATTTTCAATGATACACTGCATATTACGTTATATTATAAGGTATTTTCAATGATACACTGTATATTACGTTATATTACATGGTATTTTCTATGATACACTGCATATTACGTTATATTATAAGGTATTTTCAATGATACACTGCATATTACGATATGTTATAAGGTATTTTCAATGATACACTGTATATTACGTTATATTATAAGGTATTTTCAATGATACACTGCATATTACGATATGATATAAGGTATTTTCAATGATACACTGCATATTACGTTATATCGTAAGGTATTTTCAATGATACACTGCATATTACGTTATATTATAAGGTATTTTCAATGATACACTGCATATTACGTTATATTATAAGGTATTTTCAATGATACACTGTATATTACGTTATATTACATGGTATTTTCTATGATACACTGCATATTACGTTATATTATAAGGTATTTTCAATGATACACTGCATATTACGATATGATATAAGGTATTTTCAATGATACACTGCATATTACGTTATATCGTAAGGTATTTTCAATGATACACTGCATATTACGTTATATTATAAGGTATTTTCAATGATACACTGCATATTACGTTATATTATAAGGTATTTTCAATGATACACTGCATATTACGTTATATTACCAGGTATTTTCAATGATACAATGCATATTACGTTATATTATAAGGTATTATCAAAGATACACTACAAATTACGATATTTTATAAGGTATTTTCAATGGTACACTGCATATTACGTTATATTACATGGTATTTTCAATGATACACTGCATATTACGTTATATTATAAGGTATTTTCAATGATACACTGCATATTACGATATGTTATAAGGTATTTTCAATGATACACTGTATATTACGTTATATTATAAGGTATTTTCAATGATAAACTACGATATATTAGAAGGTATTTTCAATGATACACTGCATATTACGTTATATTATAAGGTATTTTCAATGATAAACTACGATATATTAGAAGGTATTTTCAATGATACACTGCATATTACGTTATATTATAAGGTATTTTCAATGATAAACTACGATATATTAGAAGGTATTTTCAATGATACACTGCATATTACGATATGATATAAGGTATTTTCAATGATACACTGCATATTACGTTATATCGTAAGGTATTTTCAATGATACACTGCATATTACGTTATATTATAAGGTATTTTCAATGATACACTGCATATTACGTTATATTATAAGGTATTTTCAATGATACACTGCATATTACGTTATATTATAAGGTATTTTCAATGATACACTGCATATTACGATATGTTATAAGGTATTTTCAATGATACACTGTATATTACGTTATATTATAAGGTATTTTCAATGATACACTGCATATTACGTTATATTATAAGGTATTTTCAATGATAAACTACGATATATTAGAAGGTATTTTCAATGATACACTGCATATTACGTTATATTATAAGGTATTTTCAATGATAAACTACGATATATTAGAAGGTATTTTCAATGATACACTGCATATTACGTTATATTATAAGGTATTTTCAATGATAAACTACGATATATTAGAAGGTATTTTCAATGATACACTGCATATTACGTTATATTATAAGGTATTTTCAATGATAAACTACGATATATTAGAAGGTATTTTCAATGATACACTGCATATTACGTTATATTATAAGGTATTTTCAATGATACACTGTATATTACGTTATATTACATGGTATTTTCTATGATACACTGCATATTACGTTATATTATAAGGTATTTTCAATGATACACTGCATATTACGATATGATATAAGGTATTTTCAATGATACACTGCATATTACGTTATATCGTAAGGTATTTTCAATGATACACTGCATATTACGTTATATTATAAGGTATTTTCAATGATACACTGGATATTTCGCTATATTATAAGGTATTTTCAAAGATACACTACAAATTACGATATGTTATAAGGTATTTTCAATGGTACACTGCATATTACGTTATATTATATGGTATTTTCAATGATACACTGCATATTACGATATGTAATAAGGTATTTTCAATGATACACTGCATATTACGTTATATTACATGGTATTTTCATTGATACACTGCATATTACGTTATATTATAAGGTATTTTCAATGATACACTGTATATTACGTTATATTATAAGGTATTTTCAATGATACACTGCATATTACGTTATATTATAAGGTATTTTCAATGATAAACTACGATATATTAGAAGGTATTTTCAATGATACACTGCATATTACGTTATATTATAAGGTATTTTCAATGATAAACTACGATATATTAGAAGGTATTTTCAATGATACACTGCATATTACGTTATATTATAAGGTATTTTCAATGATAAACTACGATATATTAGAAGGTATTTTCAATGATACACTGCATATTACGTTATATTATAAGGTATTTTCAATGATAAACTACGATATATTAGAAGGTATTTTCAATGATACACTGCATATTACGTTATATTATAAGGTATTTTCAATGATACACTGCATATTACGTTATATTATATGGTATTTTCAATGATACACTGCATATTACGTTATATCGTAAGGTATTTTCAATGATACACTGCATATTACGTTATATTATAAGGTATTTTCAATGATACACTGCATATTACGTTATATTATAAGGTATTTTCAATGATAAACTACGATATATTAGAAGGTATTTTCAATGATACACTGCATATTACGTTATATTATAAGGTATTTTCAATGATAAACTACGATATATTAGAAGGTATTTTCAATGATACACTGCATATTACGTTATATTATAAGGTATTTTCAATGATACACTGCATATTACGTTATATTATATGGTATTTTCAATGATACACTGCATATTACGATATGTAATAAGGTATTTTCAATGATACACTGCATATTACGTTATATTACATGGTATTTTCATTGATACACTGCATATTACGTTATATTATAAGGTATTTTCAATGATACACTGCATATTACGATATGATATAAGGTATTTTCAATGATACACTGCATATTACGTTATATTATAAGGTATTTTCAATGATACACTGCATATTACGATATGATATAAGGTATTTTCAATGATACACTGCATATTACGTTATATCGTAAGGTATTTTCAATGATACACTGCATATTACGTTATATTATAAGGTATTTTCAATGATACACTGTATATTACGTTATATTACATGGTATTTTCTATGATACACTGCATATTACGTTATATTATAAGGTATTTTCAATGATACACTGCATATTACGATATGATATAAGGTATTTTCAATGATACACTGCATATTACGTTATATCGTAAGGTATTTTCAATGATACACTGCATATTACGTTATATTATAATGTATATTCAATGATACACTGCATATTACGTTATATTATAAGGTATTTTCAATGATACACTGCATATTACGTTATATTATAAGGTATTTTCAATGATACACTGCATATTACGTTATATTATAAGGTATTTTCAATGATAAACTACGATATATTAGAAGGTATTTTCAATGATACACTGCATATTACGTTATATTATAAGGTATTTTCAATGATACACTGTATATTACGTTATATTACATGGTATTTTCTATGATACACTGCATATTACGTTATATTATAAGGTATTTTCAATGATACACTGCATATTACGATATGATATAAGGTATTTTCAATGATACACTGCATATTACGTTATATCGTAAGGTATTTTCAATGATACACTGCATATTACGTTATGTTATAAGGTATTTTCAATGATACACTGCATATTACGTTATATTATAAGGTATTTTCAATGATACACTGCATATTACGTTATATTACCAGGTATTTTCAATGATACATTGCATATTACGTTATATTATAAGGTATTATCAAAGATACACTACAAATTACGATATTTTATAAGGTATTTTCAATGGTACACTGCATATTACGTTATATTACATGGTATTTTCAATGATACACTGCATATTACGTTATATTATAAGGTATTTTCAATGATACACTGCATATTACGATATGTTATAAGGTATTTTCAATGATACACTGTATATTACGTTATATTATAAGGTATTTTCAATGATAAACTACGATATATTAGAAGGTATTTTCAATGATACACTGCATATTACGTTATATTATAAGGTATTTTCAATGATAAACTACGATATATTAGAAGGTATTTTCAATGATACACTGCATATTACGTTATATTATAAGGTATTTTCAATGATAAACTACGATATATTAGAAGGTATTTTTAATGATACACTGCATATTACGATATATTAGAAGGTATTTTTAATGATACACTGCATATTACGATATGATATAAGGTATTTTCAATGATAAACTACGATATATTAGAAGGTATTTTCAATGATACACTGCATATTACGTTATATTATAAGGTATTTTCAATGATAAACTACGATATATTAGAAGGTATTTTCAATGATACACTGCATATTACGTTATATTATAAGGTATTTTCAATGATAAACTACGATATATTAGAAGGTATTTTTAATGATACACTGCATATTACGATATATTAGAAGGTATTTTTAATGATACACTGCATATTACGATATGATATAAGGTATTTTCAATGATAAACTACGATATATTAGAAGGTATTTTCAATGATACACTGCATATTACGTTATATTATAAGGTATTTTCAATGATAAACTACGATATATTAGAAGGTATTTTCAATGATACACTGCATATTACGTTATATTATAAGGTATTTTCAATGATAAACTACGATATATTAGAAGGTATTTTTAATGATACACTGCATATTACGATATATTAGAAGGTATTTTTAATGATACACTGCATATTACGATATGATATAAGGTATTTTCAATGATACACTGCATATTACGTTATATTATAAGGTATTTTCAATGATAAACTACGATATATTAGAAGGTATTTTCAATGATACACTGCATATTACGTTATATTATAAGGTATTTTCAATGATAAACTACGATATATTAGAAGGTATTTTCAATGATACACTGCATATTACGTTATATTATAAGGTATTTTCAATGATAAACTACGATATATTAGAAGGTATTTTTAATGATACACTGCATATTACGATATATTAGAAGGTATTTTTAATGATACACTGCATATTACGATATGATATAAGGTATTTTCAATGATAAACTACGATATATTAGAAGGTATTTTCAATGATACACTGCATATTACGTTATATTATAAGGTATTTTCAATGATAAACTACGATATATTAGAAGGTATTTTCAATGATACACTGCATATTACGTTATATTATAAGGTATTTTCAATGATAAACTACGATATATTAGAAGGTATTTTTAATGATACACTGCATATTACGATATATTAGAAGGTATTTTTAATGATACACTGCATATTACGATATGATATAAGGTATTTTCAATGATACACTGCATATTACGTTATATTATAAGGTATTTTCAATGATACACTGCATATTACGTTATGTTATAAGGTATTTTCAATGATACACTGTATATTACGTTATATTATAAGGTATTTTCAATGATAAACTACGATATATTAGAAGGTATTTTCAATGATACACTGCATATTACGTTATATTACCAGGTATTTTCAATGATACAATGCATATTACGTTATATTATAAGGTATTATCAAAGATACACTACAAATTACGATATTTTATAAGGTATTTTCAATGGTACACTGCATATTACGTTATATTACATGGTATTTTCAATGATACACTGCATATTACGTTATATTATAAGGTATTTTCAATGATACACTGCATATTACGATATGATATAAGGTATTTTCAATGATACACTGCATATTACGTTATATTATAAGGTATTTTCAATGATACACTGCATATTACGATATGATATAAGGTATTTTCAATGATACACTGCATATTACGTTATATCGTAAGGTATTTTCAATGATACACTGCATATTACGTTATATTATAAGGTATTTTCAATGATACACTGCATATTACGATATGTTATAAGGTATTTTCAATGATACACTGTATATTACGTTATATTATAAGGTATTTTCAATGATACACTGCATATTACGTTATATTATAAGGTATTTTCAATGATAAACTACGATATATTAGAAGGTATTTTCAATGATACACTGCATATTACGTTATATTATAAGGTATTTTCAATGATAAACTACGATATATTACAAGGTATTTTCAATGATACACTGCATATTACGTTATATTATAAGGTATTTTCAATGATAAACTACGATATATTAGAAGGTATTTTCAATGATACACTGCATATTACGTTATATTATAAGGTATTTTCAATGATAAATTACGATATATTAGAAGGTATTTTCAATGATACACTGCATATTACGTTATATTAGAAGGTATTTTCAATGATACACTGCATATTACGTTATATTATAAGGTATTTTCAATGATAAACTACGATATATTAGAAGGTATTTTTAATGATACACTGCATATTACGATATATTAGAAGGTATTTTTAATGATACACTGCATATTACGATATGATATAAGGTATTTTCAATGATACACTGCATATTACGTTATATTATAAGGTATTTTCAATGATACACTGCATATTACGTTATGTTATAAGGTATTTTCAATGATACACTGTATATTACGTTATATTATAAGGTATTTTCAATGATAAACTACGATATATTAGAAGGTATTTTCAATGATACACTGCATATTACGTTATATTACCAGGTATTTTCAATGATACAATGCATATTACGTTATATTATAAGGTATTATCAAAGATACACTACAAATTACGATATTTTATAAGGTATTTTCAATGGTACACTGCATATTACGTTATATTACATGGTATTTTCAATGATACACTGCATATTACGTTATATTATAAGGTATTTTCAATGATACACTGCATATTACGATATGATATAAGGTATTTTCAATGATACACTGCATATTACGTTATATTATAAGGTATTTTCAATGATACACTGCATATTACGATATGATATAAGGTATTTTCAATGATACACTGCATATTACGTTATATCGTAAGGTATTTTCAATGATACACTGCATATTACGTTATATTATAAGGTATTTTCAATGGTACACTGCATATTACGTTATATTATAAGGTATTTTCAATGATACACTGCATATTACGTTATATTACCAGGTATTTTCAATGATACAATGCATATTACCTTATATTATAAGGTATTATCAAAGATACACTACAAATTACGATATTTTATAAGGTATTTTCAATGGTACACTGCATATTACGTTATATTACATGGTATTTTCAATGATACACTGCATATTACGTTATATTATAAGGTATTTTCAATGATACACTGCATATTACGATATGTTATAAGGTATTTTCAATGATACACTGCATATTACGTTATATTATAAGGTATTTTCAATGATAAACTACGATATATTAGAAGGTATTTTCAATGATACACTGCATATTACGTTATATTATAAGGTATTTTCAATGATACACTGTATATTACGTTATATTACATGGTATTTTCTATGATACACTGCATATTACGTTATATTATAAGGTATTTTCAATGATACACTGCATATTACGATATGATATAAGGTATTTTCAATGATACACTGCATATTACGTTATATCGTAAGGTATTTTCAATGATACACTGCATATTACGTTATATTATAAGGTATTTTCAATGATAAACTACGATATATTAGAAGGTATTTTCAATGATACACTGCATATTACGTTATATTATAAGGTATTTTCAATGATACACTGTATATTACGTTATATTACATGGTATTTTCTATGATACACTGCATATTACGTTATATTATAAGGTATTTTCAATGATACACTGCATATTACGATATGATATAAGGTATTTTCAATGATACACTGCATATTACGTTATATCGTAAGGTATTTTCAATGATACACTGCATATTACGTTATATTATAAGGTATTTTCAATGATACACTGGATATTACGCTATATTATAAGGTATTTTCAAAGATACACTACAAATTACGATATGTTATAAGGTATTTTCAATGGTACACTGCATATTACGTTATATTATATGGTATTTTCAATGATACACTGCATATTACGATATGTAATAAGGTATTTTCAATGATACACTGCATATTACGTTATATTACATGGTATTTTCATTGATACACTGCATATTACGTTATATTATAAGGTATTTTCAATGATACACTGCATATTACGTTATATTATAAGGTATTTTCAATGATACACTGCATATTACGTTATATTATAATGTATTTTCAATGATACACTGTATATTACGTTATATTACATGGTATTTTCTATGATACACTGCATATTACGTTATATTATAAGGTATTTTCAATGATACACTGCATAATACGATATGATATAAGGTATTTTCAATGATACACTGCATATTACGTTATATAGTAAGGTATTTTCAATGATACACTGCATATTACGTTATATTATAAGGTATTTTCAATGATACACTGCATATTACGATATGTTATAAGGTATTTTCAATGATACACTGTATATTACGTTATATTATAAGGTATTTTCAATGATACACTGCATATTACGTTATATTATAAGGTATTTTCAATGATAAACTACGATATATTAGAAGGTATTTTCAATGATACACTGCATATTACGTTATATTATAAGGTATTTTCAATGATAAATTACGATATATTAGAAGGTATTTTCAATGATACACTGCATATTACGTTATATTATAAGGTATTTTCAATGATACACTGTATATTACGTTATATTACATGGTATTTTCTATGATACACTGCATATTACGATATGATATAAGGTATTTTCAATGATACACTGCATATTACGTTATATTACCAGGTATTTTCAATGATACAATGCATATTACGTTATATTATAAGGTATTATCAAAGATACACTACAAATTACGATATTTTATAAGGTATTTTCAATGGTACACTGCATATTACGTTATATTACATGGTATTTTCAATGATACACTGCATATTACGTTATATTATAAGGTATTTTCAATGATACACTGTATATTACGTTATATTACATGGTATTTTCTATGATACACTGCATATTACGTTATATTATAAGGTATTTTCAATGATACACTGCATACTACGATATGATATAAGGTATTTTCAATGATACACTGCATATTACGTTATATCGTAAGGTATTTTCAATGATACACTGCATATTACGTTATATTATAAGGTATTTTCAATGATACACTGTATATTACGTTATATTATAAGGTATTTTCAAAGATACACTACAAATTACGATATGTTATAAGGTATTTTCAATGGTACACTGCATATTACGTTATATTACATGGTATTTTCAATGATACACTGCATATTACGTTATATTATAAGGTATTTTCAATGATACACTGCATATTACGATATGATATAAGGTATTTTCAATGATACACTGCATATTACGTTATATTATAAGGTATTTTCAATGATACACTGCATATTACGATATGATATAAGGTATTTTCAATGATACACTGCATATTACGTTATATCGTAAGGTATTTTCAATGATACACTGCATATTACGTTATATTATAAGGTATTTTCAATGATACACTGCATATTACGTTATATTATAAGGTATTTTCAATGATACACTGCATATTACGTTATATTACCAGGTATTTTCAATGATACAATGCATATTACGTTATATCGTAAGGTATTTTCAATGATACACTGCATATTACGTTATATTATAAGGTATTTTCAATGATACACTGGATATTACGCTATATTATAAGGTATTTTCAAAGATACACTACAAATTACGATATGTTATAAGGTATTTTCAATGGTACACTGCATATTACGTTATATTATATGGTATTTTCAATGATACACTGCATATTACGATATGTAATAAGGTATTTTCAATGATACACTGCATATTACGTTATATTATAAGGTATTTTCAATGATAAACTACGATATATTAGAAGGTATTTTTAATGATACACTGCATATTACGTAATATCGTAAGGTATTTTCAATGATACACTGCATATTACGTTATATTATAAGGTATTTTCAATGATACACTGCATATTACGATATGTTATAAGGTATTTTCAATGATACACTGTATATTACGTTATATTATAAGGTATTTTCAATGATACACTGCATATTACGTTATATTATAAGGTATTTTCAATGATAAACTACGATATATTAGAAGGTATTTTCAATGATACACTGCATATTACGTTATATTATAAGGTATTTTCAATGATAAATTACGATATATTAGAAGGTATTTTCAATGATACACTGCATATTACGTTATATTATAAGGTATTTTCAATGATACACTGTATATTACGTTATATTACATGGTATTTTCTATGATACACTGCATATTACGTTATATTATAAGGTATTTTCAATGATACACTGCATATTACGATATGATATAAGGTATTTTCAATGATACACTGCATATTACGTTATATTACCAGGTATTTTCAATGAAACAATGCATATTACGTTATATTATAAGGTATTATCAAAGATACACTACAAATTACGATATTTTATAAGGTATTTTCAATGGTACACTGCATATTACGTTATATTACATGGTATTTTCAATGATACACTGCATATTACGTTATATTATAAGGTATTTTCAATGATAAACTACGATATATTAGAAGGTATTTTTAATGATACACTGCATATTACGATATATTAGAAGGTATTTTTAATGATACACTGCATATTACGATATGATATAAGGTATTTTCAATGATACACTGCATATTACGTTATATTATAAGGTATTTTCAATGATACACTGCATATTACGTTATGTTATAAGGTATTTTCAATGATACACTGTATATTACGTTATATTATAAGGTATTTTCAATGATAAACTACGATATATTAGAAGGTATTTTCAATGATACACTGCATATTACGTTATATTACCAGGTATTTTCAATGATACAATGCATATTACGTTATATTATAAGGTATTATCAAAGATACACTACAAATTACGATATTTTATAAGGTATTTTCAATGGCACACTGCATATTACGTTATATTACATGGTATTTTCAATGATACACTGCATATTACGTTATATTATAAGGTATTTTCAATGATACACTGCATATTACGATATGATATAAGGTATTTTCAATGATACACTGCATATTACGTTATATTATAAGGTATTTTCAATGATACACTGCATATTACGATATGATATAAGGTATTTTCAATGATACACTGCATATTACGTTATATCGTAAGGTATTTTCAATGATACACTGCATATTACGTTATATTATAAGGTATTTTCAATGATACACTGCATATTACGTTATATTATAAGGTATTTTCAATGATACACTGCATATTACGTTATATTACCAGGTATTTTCAATGATACAATGTATATTACGTTATATTATAAGGTATTATCAAAGATACACTACAAATTACGATATTTTATAAGGTATTTTCAATGGTACACTGCATATTACGTTATATTACATGGTATTTTCAATGATACACTGCATATTACGTTATATTATAAGGTATTTTCAATGATACACTGCATATTACGATATGTTATAAGGTATTTTCAATGATACACTGCATATTACGTTATATTATAAGGTATTTTCAATGATAAACTACGATATATTAGAAGGTATTTTCAATGATACACTGCATATTACGTTATATTATAAGGTATTTTCAATGATACACTGTATATTACGTTATATTACATGGTATTTTCTATGATACACTGCATATTACGTTATATTATAAGGTATTTTCAATGATACACTGCATATTACGATATGATATAAGGTATTTTCAATGATACACTGCATATTACGTTATATCGTAAGGTATTTTCAATGATACACTGCATATTACGTTATATTATAAGGTATTTTCAATGATACACTGGATATTACGCTATATTATAAGGTATTTTCAAAGATACACTACAAATTACGATATGTTATAAGGTATTTTCAATGGTACACTGCATATTACGTTATATTATATGGTATTTTCAATGATACACTGCATATTACGATATGTAATAAGGTATTTTCAATGATACACTGCATATTACGTTATATTACATGGTATTTTCATTGATACACTGCATATTACGTTATATTATAAGGTATTTTCAATGATACACTGCATATTACGTTATATTATAAGGTATTTTCAATGATACACTGCATATTACGTTATATTATAATGTATTTTCAATGATACACTGTATATTACGTTATATTACATGGTATTTTCTATGATACACTGCATATTACGTTATATTATAAGGTATTTTCAATGATACACTGCATAATACGATATGATATAAGGTATTTTCAATGATACACTGCATATTACGTTATATCGTAAGGTATTTTCAATGATACACTGCATATTACGTTATATTATAAGGTATTTTCAATGATACACTGCATATTACGATATGTTATAAGGTATTTTCAATGATACACTGCATATTACGTTATATTATAAGGTATTTTCAATGATACACTGCATATTACGTTATATTATAAGGTATTTTCAATGATAAACTACGATATATTAGAAGGTATTTTCAATGATACACTGCATATTACGTTATATTATAAGGTATTTTCAATGATAAATTACGATATATTAGAAGGTATTTTCAATGATACACTGCATATTACGTTATATTATAAGGTATTTTCAATGATACACTGGATATTACGCTATATTATAAGGTATTTTCAAAGATACACTACAAATTACGATATGTTATAAGGTATTTTCAATGGTACACTGCATATTACGTTATATTATATGGTATTTTCAATGATACACTGCATATTACGATATGTAATAAGGTATTTTCAATGATACACTGCATATTACGTTATATTACATGGTATTTTCATAGATACACTGCATATTACGTTATATTATAAGGTATTTTCAATGATACACTGCATATTACGATATGATATAAGGTATTTTCAATGATACACTGCATATTACGTTATATCGTAAGGTATTTTCAATGATACACTGCATATTACGTTATATTATAAGGTATTTTCAATGATACACTGGATATTACGCTATATTATAAGGTATTTTCAAAGATACACTACAAATTACGATATGTTATAAGGTATTTTCAATGGTACACTGCATATTACGTTATATTATATGGTATTTTCAATGATACACTGCATATTACGATATGTAATAAGGTATTTTCAATGATACACTGCATATTACGTTATATTACATGGTATTTTCATTGATACACTGCATATTACGTTATATTATAAGGTATTTTCAATGATACACTGCATATTACGATATGATATAAGGTATTTTCAATGATACACTGCATATTACGTTATATCGTAAGGTATTTTCAATGATACACTGCATATTACGTTATATTATAAGGTATTTTCAATGATACACTGGATATTACGCTATATTATAAGGTATTTTCAAAGATACACTACAAATTACGATATGTTATAAGGTATTTTCAATGGTACACTGCATATTACGTTATATTATATGGTATTTTCAATGATACACTGCATATTACGATATGTAATAAGGTATTTTCAATGATACACTGCATATTACGTTATATTACATGGTATTTTCATTGATACACTGCATATTACGTTATATTATAAGGTATTTTCAATGATACACTGCATATTACGTTATATTATAAGGTATTTTCAATGATACACTGCATATTACGTTATATTATAAGGTATTTTCAATGATACACTGTATATTACGTTATATTACATGGTATTTTCTATGATACACTGCATATTACGTTATATTATAAGGTATTTTCAATGATACACTGCATAATACGATATGATATAAGGTATTTTCAATGATACACTGCATATTACGTTATATCGTAAGGTATTTTCAATGATACACTGCATATTACGTTATATTATAAGGTATTTTCAATGATACACTGCATATTACGATATGTTATAAGGTATTTTCAATGATACACTGTATATTACGTTATATTATAAGGTATTTTCAATGATACACTGCATATTACGTTATATTATAAGGTATTTTCAATGATAAACTACGATATATTAGAAGGTATTTTCAATGATACACTGCATATTACGTTATATTATAAGGTATTTTCAATGATAAATTACGATATATTAGAAGGTATTTTCAATGATACACTGCATATTACGTTATATTATAAGGTATTTTCAATGATACACTGGATATTACGCTATATTATAAGGTATTTTCAAAGATACACTACAAATTACGATATGTTATAAGGTATTTTCAATGGTACACTGCATATTACGTTATATTATATGGTATTTTCAATGATACACTGCATATTACGATATGTAATAAGGTATTTTCAATGATACACTGCATATTACGTTATATTACATGGTATTTTCATAGATACACTGCATATTACGTTATATTATAAGGTATTTTCAATGATAAACTGCATATTACGTTATATTACCAGGTATTTTCAATGATACAATGCATATTACGTTATATTATAAGGTATTATTAAAGATACACTACAAATTACGATATTTTATAAGGTATTTTCAATGGTACACTGCATATTACGTTATATTACATGGTATTTTCAATGATACACTGCATATTACGTTATATTATAAGGTATTCTCAATGATACACTGTATATTACGTTATATTACATGGTATTTTCTATGATACACTGCATATTACGTTATATTATAAGGTATTTTCAATGATACACTGCATATTACGATATGATATAAGGTATTTTCAATGATACACTGCATATTACGTTATATCGTAAGGTATTTTCAATGATACACTGCATATTACGTTATATTATAATGTATATTCAATGATACACTGCATATTACGTTATATTATAAGGTATTTTCAATGATACACTGCATATTACGTTATATTATAAGGTATTTTCAATGATACACTGCATATTACGTTATATTATAAGGTATTTTCAATGATAAACTACGATATATTAGAAGGTATTTTCAATGATACACTGCATATTACGTTATATTATAAGGTATTTTCAATGATAAACTACGATATATTAGAAGGTATTTTCAATGATACACTGCATATTACGTTATATTATAAGGTATTTTCAATGATAAACTACGATATATTAGAAGGTATTTTCAATGATACACTGCATATTACGATATGATATAAGGTATTTTCAATGATACACTGCATATTACGTTATATCGTAAGGTATTTTCAATGATACACTGCATATTACGTTATAATATAAGGTATTTTCAATGATACACTGCATATTACGTTATATTATAAGGTATTTTCAATGATACACTGCATATTACGTTATATTATAAGGTATTTTCAATGATACACTGCATATTACGATATGTTATAAGGTATTTTCAATGATACACTGTATATTACGTTATATTATAAGGTATTTTCAATGATACACTGCATATTACGTTATATTATAAGGTATTTTCAATGATAAACTACGATATATTAGAAGGTATTTTCAATGATACACTGCATATTACGTTATATTATAAGGTATTTTCAATGATAAACTACGATATATTAGAAGGTATTTTCAATGATACACTGCATATTACGTTATATTATAAGGTATTTTCAATGATAAACTACGATATATTAGAAGGTATTTTCAATGATACACTGCATATTACGTTATATTATAAGGTATTTTCAATGATAAACTACGATATATTAGAAGGTATTTTCAATGATACACTGCATATTACGTTATATTATAAGGTATTTTCAATGATACACTGTATATTACGTTATATTACATGGTATTTTCTATGATACACTGCATATTACGTTATATTATAAGGTATTTTCAATGATACACTGCATATTACGATATGTTATAAGGTATTTTCAATGATACACTGCATATTACGTTATATTATAAGGTAATTTTAATGATAAACTACGATATATTAGAAGGTATTTTCAATGATACACTGCATATTACGTTATATTATAAGGTATTTTCAATGATACACTGTATATTACGTTATATTACATGGTATTTTCTATGATACACTGCATATTACGTTATATTATAAGGTATTTTCAATGATACACTGCATATTACGATATGTTATAAGGTATTTTCAATGATACACTGCATATTACGTTATATCGTAAGGTATTTTCAATGATACACTGCATATTACGTTATATTATAAGGTATTTTCAATGATACACTGGATATTACGCTATATTATAAGGTATTTTCAAAGATACACTACAAATTACGATATGTTATAAGGTATTTTCAATGATACACTGCATATTACGTTATATTATATGGTATTTTCAATGATACACTGCATATTACGATATGTAATAAGGTATTTTCAATGATACACTGCATATTACGTTATATTACATGGTATTTTCATTGATACACTGCATATTACGTTATATTATAAGGTATTTTCAATGATACACTGCATATTACGTTATATTATAAGGTATTTTCAATGATACACTGCATATTACGTTATATTATAATGTATTTTCAATGATACACTGCATATTACGATATGATATAAGGTATTTTCAATGATACACTGCATATTACGTTATATCGTAAGGTATTTTCAATGATACACTGCATATTACGTTATATTATAAGGTATTTTCAATGATACACTGCATATTACGATATGTTATAAGGTATTTTCAATGATACACTGTATATTACGTTATATTATAAGGTATTTTCAATGATACACTGCATATTACGTTATATTATAAGGTATTTTCAATGATAAACTACGATATATTAGAAGGTATTTTCAATGATACACTGCATATTACGTTATATTATAAGGTATTTTCAATGATAAACTACGATATATTAGAAGGTATTTTCAATGATACCCTGCATATTACGTTATATTATAAGGTATTTTCAATGATAAACTACGATATATTAGAAGGTATTTTCAATGATACACTGCATATTACGTTATATTATAAGGTATTTTCAATGATAAATTACGATATATTAGAAGGTATTTTCAATGATACACTGCATATTACGTTATATTATAAGGTATTTTCAATGATACACTGTATATTACGTTATATTACATGGTATTTTCTATGATACACTGCATATTACGTTATATTATAAGGTATTTTCAATGATACACTGCATATTACGATATGATATAAGGTATTTTCAATGATACACTGCATATTACGTTATATCGTAAGGTATTTTCAATGATACACTGCATATTACGTTATATTATAATGTATATTCAATGATAGACTGCATATTACGTTATATTATAAGGTATTTTCAATGATACACTGCATATTACGTTATATTATAAGGTATTTTCAATGATACACTGTATATTACGTCATATTACATGGTATTTTCTATGATACACTGCATATTACGTTATATTATAAGGTATTTTCAATGATACACTGCATATTACGATATGATATAAGGTATTTTCAATGACACACTGCATATTACGTTATATCGTAAGGTATTTTCAATGATACACTGCATATTACGTTATATTATAAGGTATTTTCAATGATACACTGGATATTACGCTATATTATAAGGTATTTTCAAAGATACACTACAAATTACGATATGTTATAAGGTATTTTCAATGATACACTGCATATTACGTTATATTACATGGTATTTTCATTGATACACTGCATATTACGTTATATTATAAGGTATTTTCAATGATACACTGCATATTACGTTATATTATAAGGTATTTTCAATGATACACTGCATATTACGTTATATTATAATGTATTTTCAATGATACACTGTATATTACGTTATATTACATGGTATTTTCTATGATACACTGCATATTACGTTATATTATAAGGTATTTTCAATGATACACTGCATATTACGATATGATATAAGGTATTTTCAATGATACCCTGCATATTACGTTACATTATAAGGTATTTTCAATGATACACTGCATATTACGATATGTTATAAGGTATTTTCAATGATACACTGTATATTACGTTATATTATAAGGTATTTTCAATGATACACTGCATATTACGTTATATTATAAGGTATTTTCAATGATAAACTACGATATATTAGAAGGTATTTTCAATGATACACTGCATATTACGTTATATTATAAGGTATTTTCAATGATAAACTACGATATATTACAAGGTATTTTCAATGATACACTGCATATTACGTTATATTATAAGGTATTTTCAATGATAAACTACGATATATTAGAAGGTATTTTCAATGATACACTGCATATTACGTTATATTATAAGGTATTTTCAATGATAAATTACGATATATTAGAAGGTATTTTCAATGATACACTGCATATTACGTTATATTATAAGGTATTTTCAATGATACACTGTATATTACGTTATATTACATGGTATTTTCTATGATACACTGCATATTACGTTATATTATAAGGTATTTTCAATGATACACTGCATATTACGATATGATATAAGGTATTTTCAATGATACACTGCATATTACGTTATATTACCAGGTATTTTCAATGATACAATGCATATTACGTTATATTATAAGGTATTATCAAAGATACACTACAAATTACGATATTTTATAAGGTATTTTCAATGGTACACTGCATATTACGTTATATTACATGGTATTTTCAATGATACACTGCATATTACGTTATATTATAAGGTATTTTCAATGATACACTGTATATTACGTTATATTACATGGTATTTTCTATGATACACTGCATATTACGTTATATTATAAGGTATTTTCAATGATACACTGCATATTACGATATGATATAAGGTATTTTCAATGATACACTGCATATTACGTTATATCGTAAGGTATTTTCAATGATACACTGCATATTACGTTATATTATAATGTATATTCAATGATACACTGCATATTACGTTATATTATAAGGTATTTTCAATGATACACTGCATATTACGTTATATTATAAGGTATTTTCAATGATACACTGCATATTACGTTATATTATAAGGTATTTTCAATGATAAACTACGATATATTAGAAGGTATTTTCAATGATACACTGCATATTACGTTATATTATAAGGTATTTTCAATGATAAACTACGATATATTAGAAGGTATTTTCAATGATACACTGCATATTACGTTATATTATAAGGTATTTTCAATGATAAACTACGATATATTAGAAGGTATTTTCAATGATACACTGCATATTACGATATGATATAAGGTATTTTCAATGATACACTGCATATTACGTTATATCGTAAGGTATTTTCAATGATACACTGCATATTACGTTATATTATAAGGTATTTTCAATGATACACTGCATATTACGTTATATTATAAGATATTTTCAATGATACACTGCATATTACGTTATATTATAAGGTATTTTCAATGATACACTGCATATTACGATATGTTATAAGGTATTTTCAATGATACACTGTATATTACGTTATATTATAAGGTATTTTCAATGATACACTGCATATTACGTTATATTATAAGGTATTTTCAATGATAAACTACGATATATTAGAAGGTATTTTCAATGATACACTGCATATTTCGTTATATTATAAGGTATTTTCAATGATAAACTACGATATATTAGAAGGTATTTTCAATGATACACTGCATATTACGTTATATTATAAGGTATTTTCAATGATAAACTACGATATATTAGAAGGTATTTTCAATGATACACTGCATATTACGTTATATTATAAGGTATTTTCAATGATAAACTACGATATATTAGAAGGTATTTTCAATGATACACTGCATATTACGTTATATTATAAGGTATTTTCAATGATACACTGTATATTACGTTATATTACATGGTATTTTCTATGATACACTGCATATTACGTTATATTATAAGGTATTTTCAATGATACACTGCATATTACGATATGTTATAAGGTATTTTCAATGATACACTGCATATTACGTTATATCGTAAGGTATTTTCAATGATACACTGCATATTACGTTATATTATAAGGTATTTTCAATGATACACTGGATATTACGCTATATTATAAGGTATTTTCAAAGATACACTACAAATTACGATATGTTATAAGGTATTTTCAATGGTACACTGCATATTACGTTATATTATATGGTATTTTCAATGATACACTGCATATTACGATATGTAATAAGGTATTTTCAATGATACACTGCATATTACGTTATATTACATGGTATTTTCATTGATACACTGCATATTACGTTATATTATAAGGTATTTTCAATGATACACTGCATATTACGTTATATTATAAGGTATTTTCAATGATACACTGCATATTACGTTATATTATAATGTATTTTCAATGATACACTGCATATTACGATATGATATAAGGTATTTTCAATGATACACTGCATATTACGTTATATCGTAAGGTATTTTCAATGATACACTGCATATTACGTTATATTATAAGGTATTTTCAATGATACACTGCATATTACGATATGTTATAAGGTATTTTCAATGATACACTGGATATTACGCTATATTATAAGGTATTTTCAATGATACACTACAAATTACGATATGTTATAAGGTATTTTCAATGGTACACTGCATATTACGTTATATTATATGGTATTTTCAATGATACACTGCATATTACGATATGTAATAAGGTATTTTCAATGATACACTGCATATTACGTTATATTACATGGTATTTTCATTGATACACTGCATATTACGTTATATTATAAGGTATTTTCAATGATACACTGCATATTACGTTATATTATAAGGTATTTTCAATGATACACTGCATATTACGTTATATTATAATGTATTTTCAATGATACACTGTATATTACGTTATATTACATGGTATTTTCTATGATACACTGCATATTACGTTATATTATAAGGTATTTTCAATGATACACTGCATATTACGATATGATATAAGGTATTTTCAATGATACACTGCATATTACGTTACATTATAAGGTATTTTCAATGATACACTGCATATTACGATATGTTATAAGGTATTTTCAATGATACACTGTATATTACGTTATATTATAAGGTATTTTCAATGATACACTGCATATTACGTTATATTATAAGGTATTTTCAATGATAAACTACGATATATTAGAAGGTATTTTCAATGATACACTGCATATTACGTTATATTATAAGGTATTTTCAATGATAAACTACGATATATTACAAGGTATTTTCAATGATACACTGCATATTACGTTATATTATAAGGTATTTTCAATGATAAACTACGATATATTAGAAGGTATTTTCAATGATACACTGCATATTACGTTATATTATAAGGTATTTTCAATGATAAACTACGATATATTAGAAGGTATTTTCAATGATACACTGCATATTACGTTATATTATAAGGTATTTTCAATGATACACTGTATATTACGTTATATTACATGGTATTTTCTATGATACACTGCATATTACGTTATATTATAAGGTATTTTCAATGATACACTGCATATTACGATATGATATAAGGTATTTTCAATGATACACTGCATATTACGTTATATTACCAGGTATTTTCAATGATACAATGCATATTACGTTATATTATAAGGTATTATCAAAGATACACTACAAATTACGATATTTTATAAGGTATTTTCAATGGTACACTGCATATTACGTTATATTACATGGTATTTTCAATGATACACTGCATATTACGTTATATTATAAGGTATTTTCAATGATACACTGTATATTACGTTATATTACATGGTATTTTCTATGATACACTGCATATTACGTTATATTATAAGGTATTTTCAATGATACACTGCATATTACGATATGATATAAGGTATTTTCAATGATACACTGCATATTACGTTATATCGTAAGGTATTTTCAATGATACACTGCATATTACGTTATATTATAATGTATATTCAATGATACACTGCATATTACGTTATATTATAAGGTATTTTCAATGATACACTGCATATTACGTTATATTATAAGGTATTTTCAATGATACACTGCATATTACGTTATATTATAAGGTATTTTCAATGATAAACTACGATATATTAGAAGGTATTTTCAATGATACACTGCATATTACGTTATATTATAAGGTATTTTCAATGATAAACTACGATATATTAGAAGGTATTTTCAATGATACACTGCATATTACGTTATATTATAAGGTATTTTCAATGATAAACTACGATATATTAGAAGGTATTTTCAATGATACACTGCATATTACGATATGATATAAGGTATTTTCAATGATACACTGCATATTACGTTATATCGTAAGGTATTTTCAATGATACACTGCATATTACGTTATATTATAAGGTATTTTCAATGATACACTGCATATTACGTTATATTATAAGATATTTTCAATGATACACTGCATATTACGTTATATTATAAGGTATTTTCAATGATACACTGCATATTACGATATGTTATAAGGTATTTTCAATGATACACTGTATATTACGTTATATTATAAGGTATTTTCAATGATACACTGCATATTACGTTATATTATAAGGTATTTTCAATGATAAACTACGATATATTAGAAGGTATTTTCAATGATACACTGCATATTTCGTTATATTATAAGGTATTTTCAATGATAAACTACGATATATTAGAAGGTATTTTCAATGATACACTGCATATTACGTTATATTATAAGGTATTTTCAATGATAAACTACGATATATTAGAAGGTATTTTCAATGATACACTGCATATTACGTTATATTATAAGGTATTTTCAATGATAAACTACGATATATTAGAAGGTATTTTCAATGATACACTGCATATTACGTTATATTATAAGGTATTTTCAATGATACACTGTATATTACGTTATATTACATGGTATTTTCTATGATACACTGCATATTACGTTATATTATAAGGTATTTTCAATGATACACTGCATATTACGATATGTTATAAGGTATTTTCAATGATACACTGCATATTACGTTATATCGTAAGGTATTTTCAATGATACACTGCATATTACGTTATATTATAAGGTATTTTCAATGATACACTGGATATTACGCTATATTATAAGGTATTTTCAAAGATACACTACAAATTACGATATGTTATAAGGTATTTTCAATGGTACACTGCATATTACGTTATATTATATGGTATTTTCAATGATACACTGCATATTACGATATGTAATAAGGTATTTTCAATGATACACTGCATATTACGTTATATTACATGGTATTTTCATTGATACACTGCATATTACGTTATATTATAAGGTATTTTCAATGATACACTGCATATTACGTTATATTATAAGGTATTTTCAATGATACACTGCATATTACGTTATATTATAATGTATTTTCAATGATACACTGCATATTACGATATGATATAAGGTATTTTCAATGATACACTGCATATTACGTTATATCGTAAGGTATTTTCAATGATACACTGCATATTACGTTATATTATAAGGTATTTTCAATGATACACTGCATATTACGATATGTTATAAGGTATTTTCAATGATACACTGTATATTACGTTATATTATAAGGTATTTTCAATGATACACTGCATATTACGTTATATTATAAGGTATTTTCAATGATAAACTACGATATATTAGAAGGTATTTTCAATGATACACTGCATATTACGTTATATTATAAGGTATTTTCAATGATAAACTACGATATATTAGAAGGTATTTTCAATGATACACTGCATATTACGTTATATTACCAGGTATTTTCAATGATACACTGCATATTACGTTATATTGTAAGGTATTATCAAAGATACACTACAAACTACGATATATTAGAAGGTATTTTCAATGATACACTGCATATTACGTTATATTATAAGGTATTTTCAATGATAAACTACGATATATTAGAAGGTATTTTCAATGATACACTGCATATTACGATATGTTATAAGGTATTTTCAATGATACACTGTATATTACGTTATATTATAAGGTATTTTCAATGATACACTGCATATTACGTTATATTATAAGGTATTTTCAATGATAAACTACGATATATTAGAAGGTATTTTCAATGATACACTGCATATTACGTTATATTATAAGGTATTTTCAATGGTAAACTACGATATATTAGAAGGTATTTTCAATGATACACTGCATATTACGTTTATATATAAGGTATTTTCAATGATAAACTACGATATATTAGAAGGTATTTTCAATGATACACTGCATATTACGTTATATTATAAGGTATTTTCAATGATACACTGCATATTACGATATGTTATAAGGTATTTTCAATGATACACTGTATATTACGTTATATTATAAGGTATTTTCAATGATACACTGCATATTACGTTATATTATAAGGTATTTTCAATGATACACTGCATATTACGTTATATTATAAGGTATTTTCAATGATACACTGCATATTACGCTATATTATAAGGTATTTTCAATGATACACTGCATATTACGCTATATTATAAGGTATTTTCAATGATACACTACATATTACGTTATATTATAAGGTATTTTCAATGATACACTGCATGTTACGTTATATTATAAGGTATTTTCAATGATACACTGCATATTACGTTATATTATAAGGTATTTTCAATGATACACTGCATATTACGTTATATTATAATGTATATTCAATGATACACTGCATATTACGTTATATTATAAGGTATTTTCAATGATACACTGCATATTACGTTATATTATAAGGTATTTTCAATGATACACTGCATATTACGTTATATTATAAGGTATTTTCAATGATAAACTACGATATATTAGAAGGTATTTTCAATGATACACTGCATATTACGTTATATTATAAGGTATTTTCAATGATACACTGCATATTACGATATGTTATAAGGTATTTTCAATGATACACTGTATATTACGTTATATTATAAGGTATTTTCAATGATACACTGCATATTACGTTATATTATAAGGTATTTTCAATGATAAACTACGATATATTAGAAGGTATTTTCAATGATACACTGCATATTACGTTATATTATAAGGTATTTTCAATGATAAACTACGATATATTAGAACGTATTTTCAATGATACACTGCATTTTACGTTATATTATAAGGTATTTTCAATGATAAACTACGATATATTAGAAGGTATTTTCAATGATACACTGCATATTACGTTATATTATAAGGTATTTTCAATGATAAACTACGATATATTAGAAGGTATTTTCAATGATACACTGCATATTACGTTATATTATAAGGTATTTTCAATGATACACTGTATATTACGTTATATTACATGGTATTTTCTATGATACACTGCATATTACGTTATATTATAAGGTATTTTCAATGATACACTGCATATTACGATATGATATAAGGTATTTTCAATGATACACTGCATATTACGTTATATCGTATGGTATTTTCAATGATACACTGCATATTACGTTATATTATAAGGTATTTTCAATGATACACTGGATATTACGCTATATTATAAGGTATTTTCAAAGATACACTACAAATTACGATATGTTATAAGGTATTTTCAATGGTACACTGCATATTACGTTATATTATATGGTATTTTCAATGATACACTGCATATTACGATATGTAATAAGGTATTTTCAATGATACACTGCATATTACGTTATATTACATGGTATTTTCATTGATACACTGCATATTACGTTATATTATAAGGTATTTTCAATGATACACTGCATATTACGTTATATTATAAGGTATTTTCAATGATACACTGCATATTACGTTATATTATAATGTATTTTCAATGATACACTGTATATGACGTTATATTACATGGTATTTTCTATGATACACTGCATATTACGTTATATTATAAGGTATTTTCAATGATACACTGCATATTACGATATGATATAAGGTATTTTCAATGATACACTGCATATTACGTTATATCGTAAGGTATTTTCAATGATACACTGCATATTACGTTATATTATAAGGTATTTTCAATGATACACTGCATATTACGTTATATTATAAGGTATTTTCAATGATACACTGCATATTACGTTATATTATAAGGTATTTTCAATGATACACTGCATATTACGTTATATTATAAGGTATTTTCAATGATACACTGCATATTACGATATGTAATAAGGTATTTTCAATGATACACTGTATATTACGTTATATTATAAGGTATTTTCAATGATACACTGCATATTACGTTATATTATAAGGTATTTTCAATGATAAACTACGATATATTAGAAGGTATTTTCAATGATACACTGCATATTACGTTATATTATAAGGTATTTTCAATTATAAACTACGATATATTAGAAGGTATTTTCAATGATACACTGCATATTACGTTATATTATAAGGTATTTTCAATGATAAACTACGATATATTAGAAGGTATTTTCAATGATACACTGCATATTACGTTATATTATAAGGTATTTTCAATGATACACTGCATATTACGTTATATTACATGGTATTTTCTATGATACACTGCATATTACGTTATATTATAAGGTATTTTCAATGATACACTGCATATTACGATATGATATAAGGTATTTTCAATGATACACTGCATATTACGTTATATCGTAAGGTATTTTCAATGATACACTGCATATTACGTTATATTATAAGGTATTTTCAATGATACACTGGATATTACGCTATATTATAAGGTATTTTCAAAGATACACTACAAATTACGATATGTTATAAGGTATTTTTAATGGTACACTGCATATTACGTTATATTATATGGTATTTTCAATGATACACTGCATATTACGATATGTAATAAGGTATTTTCAATGATACACTGCATATTACGTTATATTACATGGTATTTTCATTGATACACTGCATATTACGTTATATTAGAAGGTATTTTCAATGATACACTGCATATTACGTTATATCATAAGGTATTTTCAAGGATAAACTACGATATATTAGAAGGTATTTTCAATGATACACTGCATATTACGTTATATTATAAGGTATTTTCAATGATAAACTACGATATATTAGAAGGTATTTTCAATGATACACTGCATATTACGTTATATTATAAGGTATTTTCAATGATAAACTACGATATATTAGAAGGTATTTTCTATGATACACTGCATATTACGTTATATTATAAGGTATTTTCAATGATACACTGTATATTACGTTATATTACATGGTATTTTCTATGATACACTGCATATTACGTTATATTATAAGGTATTTTCAATGATACACTGCATATTACGATATGATATAAGGTATTTTCAATGATACACTGGATATTACGCTATATTATAAGGTATTTTCAAAGATACACTACAAATTACGATATGTTATAAGGTATTTTCAATGGTACACTGCATATTACGTTATATTATATGGTATTTTCAATGATACACTGCATATTACGATATGTAATAAGGTATTTTCAATGATACACTGCATATTACGTTATATTACATGGTATTTTCATTGATACACTGCATATTACGTTATATTAGAAGGTATTTTCAATGATAGACTGCATATTACGTTATATTATAAGGTATTTTCAATGATAAACTACGATATATTAGAAGGTATTTTCAATGATACACTGCATATTACGTTATATTATAAGGTATTTTCAATGATAAACTACGATATATTAGAAGGTATTTTCAATGATACACTGCATATTACGTTATATTATAAGGTATTTTCAATGATACACTGTATATTACGTTATATTACATGGTATTTTCAATGATACACTGCATATTACGTTATATCGTAAGGTATTTTCAATGATACACTGCATATTACGTTATATTACATGGTATTTTCATTGATACACTGCATATTACGTTATATTAGAAGGTATTTTCAATGATAGACTGCATATTACGTTATATTATAAGGTATTTTCAATGATAAACTACGATATATTAGAAGGTATTTTCAATGATACACTGCATATTACGTTATATTATAAGGTATTTTCAATGATAAACTACGATATATTAGAAGGTATTTTCTATGATACACTGCATATTACGTTATATTATAAGGTATTTTCAATGATACACTGTATATTACGTTATATTACATGGTAATTTCAATGATACACTGCATATTACGTTATATCGTAAGGTATTTTCAATGATACACTGCATATTACGTTATATTATAAGGTATTTTCAATGATACACTGGATATTACGCTATATTATAAGGTATTTTCAAAGATACACTACAAATTACGATATGTTATAAGGTATTTTCAATGGTACACTGCATATTACGTTATATTATATGGTATTTTCAATGATACACTGCATATTACGATATGTAATAAGGTATTTTCAATGATACACTGCATATTACGTTATATTACATGGTATTTTCATTGATACACTGCATATTACGTTATATTATAAGGTATTTTCAATGATACACTGCATATTACGTTATATTATAAGGTATTTTCAATGATACACTGCATATTACGTTATATTATAAGGTATTTTCAATGATACACTGTATATTACGTTATATTACATGGTATTTTCTATGATACACTGCATATTACGTTATATTATAAGGTATTTTCAAAGATACACTACAAATTACGATATGTTATAATGTATTTTCAATGATACACTGCATATTACGTTATATTACATGGTATTTTCAATGATACACTGCATATTACGTTATATTATAAGGTATTTTCAATGATAAACTACGATATATTAGAAGGTATTTTCAATGATACACTGCATATTACGTTATATTATAAGGTATTTTCAATGATATACTGCATATTACGGTATATTACATGGTATTTTCTATGATACACTGCATATTACGTTATATTATAAGGTATTTTCAATGATACACTGCATATTACGTTATATTAGAAGGTATTTTCAATGATACACTGCATATTACGTTATATTACCAGGTATTTTCAATGATACACTGCATATTACGTTATATTATAAGGTATTATCAAAGATACACTACAAACTACGATATATTAGAAGGTATTTTCAATGATACACTGTATATTACGTTATATTACATGGTATTTTCTATGATACACTGCATATTACGTTATATTATAAGGTATTTTCAATGATACACTGCATATTACGTTATATTATAAGGTATTTTCAATGATACACTGCATATTACGATATGATATAAGGTATTTTCAATGATACACTGCATATTACGTTATATCGTAAGGTATTTTCAATGATACACTGCATATTACGTTATATTATAAGGTATTTTCAATGATACACTGCATATTACGTTATATTATAAGGTATTTTCAATGATACACTGCATATTACGTTATATTAGAAGGTATTTTCAATGATACACTGCATATTACGTTATATTACCAGGTATTTTCAATGATACACTGCATATTACGTTATATTATAAGGTATTATCAAAGATACACTACAAACTACGATATATTAGAAGGTATTTTCAATGATACACTGTATATTACGTTATATTACATGGTATTTTCTATGATACACTGCATATTACGTTATATTATAAGGTATTTTCAATGATACACTGCATATTACGTTATATTATAAGGTATTTTCAATGATACACTGCATATTACGATATGATATAAGGTATTTTCAATGATACACTGCATATTACGTTATATCGTAAGGTATTTTCAATGATACACTGCATATTACGTTATATTATAAGGTATTTTCAATGATAAACTACGATATATTAGAAGGTATTTTCAATGATACACTGCATATTACGATATGTTATAAGGTATTTTCAATGATACACTGTATATTACGTTATATTATAAGGTATTTTCAATGATACACTGCATATTACGTTATATTATAAGGTATTTTCAATGATAAACTACGATATATTAGAAGGTATTTTCAATGATACACTGCATATTACGTTATATTATAAGGTATTTTCAATGGTAAACTACGATATATTAGAAGGTATTTTCAATGATACACTGCATATTACGTTATATTATAAGGTATTTTCAATGATAAACTACGATATATTAGAAGGTATTTTCAATGATACACTGCATATTACGTTATATTATAAGGTATTTTCAATGATACACTGCATATTACGATATGTTATAAGGTATTTTCAATGATACACTGTATATTACGTTATATTATAAGGTATTTTCAATGATACACTGCATATTACGTTATATTATAAGGTATTTTCAATGATACACTGCATATTACGTTATATTATAAGGTATTTTCAATGATACACTGCATATTACGCTATATTATAAGGTATTTTCAATGATACACTGCATATTACGCTATATTATAAGGTATTTTCAATGATACACTACATATTACGTTATATTATAAGGTATTTTCAATGATACACTGCATGTTACGTTATATTATAAGGTATTTTCAATGATACACTGCATATTACGTTATATTATAAGGTATTTTCAATGATACACTGCATATTACGTTATATTATAATGTATATTCAATGATACACTGCATATTACGTTATATTATAAGGTATTTTCAATGATACACTGCATATTACGTTATATTATAAGGTATTTTCAATGATACACTGCATATTACGTTATATTATAAGGTATTTTCAATGATAAACTACGATATATTAGAAGGTATTTTCAATGATACACTGCATATTACGTTATATTATAAGGTATTTTCAATGATACACTGCATATTACGATATGTTATAAGGTATTTTCAATGATACACTGTATATTACGTTATATTATAAGGTATTTTCAATGATACACTGCATATTACGTTATATTATAAGGTATTTTCAATGATAAACTACGATATATTAGAAGGTATTTTCAATGATACACTGCATATTACGTTATATTATAAGGTATTTTCAATGATAAACTACGATATATTAGAACGTATTTTCAATGATACACTGCATTTTACGTTATATTATAAGGTATTTTCAATGATAAACTACGATATATTAGAAGGTATTTTCAATGATACACTGCATATTACGTTATATTATAAGGTATTTTCAATGATAAACTACGATATATTAGAAGGTATTTTCAATGATACACTGCATATTACGTTATATTATAAGGTATTTTCAATGATACACTGTATATTACGTTATATTACATGGTATTTTCTATGATACACTGCATATTACGTTATATTATAAGGTATTTTCAATGATACACTGCATATTACGATATGATATAAGGTATTTTCAATGATACACTGCATATTACGTTATATCGTATGGTATTTTCAATGATACACTGCATATTACGTTATATTATAAGGTATTTTCAATGATACACTGGATATTACGCTATATTATAAGGTATTTTCAAAGATACACTACAAATTACGATATGTTATAAGGTATTTTCAATGGTACACTGCATATTACGTTATATTATATGGTATTTTCAATGATACACTGCATATTACGATATGTAATAAGGTATTTTCAATGATACACTGCATATTACGTTATATTACATGGTATTTTCATTGATACACTGCATATTACGTTATATTATAAGGTATTTTCAATGATACACTGCATATTACGTTATATTATAAGGTATTTTCAATGATACACTGCATATTACGTTATATTATAATGTATTTTCAATGATACACTGTATATGACGTTATATTACATGGTATTTTCTATGATACACTGCATATTACGTTATATTATAAGGTATTTTCAATGATACACTGCATATTACGATATGATATAAGGTATTTTCAATGATACACTGCATATTACGTTATATCGTAAGGTATTTTCAATGATACACTGCATATTACGTTATATTATAAGGTATTTTCAATGATACACTGCATATTACGTTATATTATAAGGTATTTTCAATGATACACTGCATATTACGTTATATTATAAGGTATTTTCAATGATACACTGCATATTACGTTATATTATAAGGTATTTTCAATGATACACTGCATATTACGATATGTAATAAGGTATTTTCAATGATACACTGTATATTACGTTATATTATAAGGTATTTTCAATGATACACTGCATATTACGTTATATTATAAGGTATTTTCAATGATAAACTACGATATATTAGAAGGTATTTTCAATGATACACTGCATATTACGTTATATTATAAGGTATTTTCAATTATAAACTACGATATATTAGAAGGTATTTTCAATGATACACTGCATATTACGTTATATTATAAGGTATTTTCAATGATAAACTACGATATATTAGAAGGTATTTTCAATGATACACTGCATATTACGTTATATTATAAGGTATTTTCAATGATACACTGTATATTACGTTATATTACATGGTATTTTCTATGATACACTGCATATTACGTTATATTATAAGGTATTTTCAATGATACACTGCATATTACGATATGATATAAGGTATTTTCAATGATACACTGCATATTACGTTATATCGTAAGGTATTTTCAATGATACACTGCATATTACGTTATATTATAAGGTATTTTCAATGATACACTGGATATTACGCTATATTATAAGGTATTTTCAAAGATACACTACAAATTACGATATGTTATAAGGTATTTTTAATGGTACACTGCATATTACGTTATATTATATGGTATTTTCAATGATACACTGCATATTACGATATGTAATAAGGTATTTTCAATGATACACTGCATATTACGTTATATTACATGGTATTTTCATTGATACACTGCATATTACGTTATATTAGAAGGTATTTTCAATGATACACTGCATATTACGTTATATCATAAGGTATTTTCAAGGATAAACTACGATATATTAGAAGGTATTTTCAATGATACACTGCATATTACGTTATATTATAAGGTATTTTCAATGATAAACTACGATATATTAGAAGGTATTTTCAATGATACACTGCATATTACGTTATATTATAAGGTATTTTCAATGATAAACTACGATATATTAGAAGGTATTTTCTATGATACACTGCATATTACGTTATATTATAAGGTATTTTCAATGATACACTGTATATTACGTTATATTACATGGTATTTTCTATGATACACTGCATATTACGTTATATTATAAGGTATTTTCAATGATACACTGCATATTACGATATGATATAAGGTATTTTCAATGATACACTGGATATTACGCTATATTATAAGGTATTTTCAAAGATACACTACAAATTACGATATGTTATAAGGTATTTTCAATGGTACACTGCATATTACGTTATATTATATGGTATTTTCAATGATACACTGCATATTACGATATGTAATAAGGTATTTTCAATGATACACTGCATATTACGTTATATTACATGGTATTTTCATTGATACACTGCATATTACGTTATATTAGAAGGTATTTTCAATGATAGACTGCATATTACGTTATATTATAAGGTATTTTCAATGATAAACTACGATATATTAGAAGGTATTTTCAATGATACACTGCATATTACGTTATATTATAAGGTATTTTCAATGATAAACTACGATATATTAGAAGGTATTTTCTATGATACACTGCATATTACGTTATATTATAAGGTATTTTCAATGATACACTGTATATTACGTTATATTACATGGTATTTTCAATGATACACTGCATATTACGTTATATCGTAAGGTATTTTCAATGATACACTGCATATTACGTTATATTACATGGTATTTTCATTGATACACTGCATATTACGTTATATTAGAAGGTATTTTCAATGATAGACTGCATATTACGTTATATTATAAGGTATTTTCAATGATAAACTACGATATATTAGAAGGTATTTTCAATGATACACTGCATATTACGTTATATTATAAGGTATTTTCAATGATAAACTACGATATATTAGAAGGTATTTTCTATGATACACTGCATATTACGTTATATTATAAGGTATTTTCAATGATACACTGTATATTACGTTATATTACATGGTAATTTCAATGATACACTGCATATTACGTTATATCGTAAGGTATTTTCAATGATACACTGCATATTACGTTATATTATAAGGTATTTTCAATGATACACTGGATATTACGCTATATTATAAGGTATTTTCAAAGATACACTACAAATTACGATATGTTATAAGGTATTTTCAATGGTACACTGCATATTACGTTATATTATATGGTATTTTCAATGATACACTGCATATTACGATATGTAATAAGGTATTTTCAATGATACACTGCATATTACGTTATATTACATGGTATTTTCATTGATACACTGCATATTACGTTATATTATAAGGTATTTTCAATGATACACTGCATATTACGTTATATTATAAGGTATTTTCAATGATACACTGCATATTACGTTATATTATAATGTATTTTCAATGATACACTGTATATTACGTTATATTACATGGTATTTTCTATGATACACTGCATATTACGTTATATTATAAGGTATTTTCAAAGATACACTACAAATTACGATATGTTATAATGTATTTTCAATGATACACTGCATATTACGTTATATTACATGGTATTTTCAATGATACACTGCATATTACGTTATATTATAAGGTATTTTCAATGATAAACTACGATATATTAGAAGGTATTTTCAATGATACACTGCATATTACGTTATATTATAAGGTATTTTCAATGATACACTGCATATTACGGTATATTACATGGTATTTTCTATGATACACTGCATATTACGTTATATTATAAGGTATTTTCAATGATACACTGCATATTACGTTATATTAGAAGGTATTTTCAATGATACACTGCATATTACGTTATATTACCAGGTATTTTCAATGATACACTGCATATTACGTTATATTATAAGGTATTATCAAAGATACACTACAAACTACGATATATTAGAAGGTATTTTCAATGATACACTGTATATTACGTTATATTACATGGTATTTTCTATGATACACTGCATATTACGTTATATTATAAGGTATTTTCAATGATACACTGCATATTACGTTATATTATAAGGTATTTTCAATGATACACTGCATATTACGATATGATATAAGGTATTTTCAATGATACACTGCATATTACGTTATATCGTAAGGTATTTTCAATGATACACTGCATATTACGTTATATTATAAGGTATTTTCAATGATACACTGCATATTACGTTATATTATAAGGTATTTTCAATGATACACTGCATATTACGTTATATTAGAAGGTATTTTCAATGATACACTGCATATTACGTTATATTACCAGGTATTTTCAATGATACACTGCATATTACGTTATATTATAAGGTATTATCAAAGATACACTACAAACTACGATATATTAGAAGGTATTTTCAATGATACACTGTATATTACGTTATATTACATGGTATTTTCTATGATACACTGCATATTACGTTATATTATAAGGTATTTTCAATGATACACTGCATATTACGTTATATTATAAGGTATTTTCAATGATACACTGCATATTACGATATGATATAAGGTATTTTCAATGATACACTGCATATTACGTTATATCGTAAGGTATTTTCAATGATACACTGCATATTACGTTATATTATAAGGTATTTTCAATGATACACTGCATATTACGTTATATTATAAGGTATTTTCAATGATACACTGCATATTACGTTATATTATAAGGTATTTTCAATGATAAACTACGATATATTAGAAGGTATTTTCAATGATACACTGCATATTACGTTATATTATAAGGTATTTTCAATGATAAACTACGATATATTAGAAGGTATTTTCAATGATACACTGCATATTACGTTATATTATAAGGTATTTTCAATGATACACTGTATATTACGTTATATTACATGGTATTTTCTATGATACACTGCATACTACGTTATATTATAAGGTATTTTCAATGATACACTGGATATTACGCTATATTATAAGGTATTTTCAAAGATACACTACAAATTACGATATGTTATAAGGTATTTTCAATGGTACACTGCATATTACGTTATATTACATGGTATTTTCAATGATACACTGCATATTACGATATGTTATAAGGTATTTTCAATGATACACTGTATATTACGTTATATTATAAGGTATTTTCAATGATACACTGCATATTACGTTATATTATAAGGTATTTTCAATGATAAACTACGATATATTAGAAGGTATTTTCAATGATACACTGCATATTACGTTATATTATAAGGTATTTTCAATGATAAACTACGATATATTAGAAGGTATTTCCAATGATGCACTGCATATTACGTTATATTATAAGGTATTTTCAATGATAAACTACGATATATTAGAAGGTATTTTCAATGATACACTGCATATTACGATATGTTATAAGGTATTTTCAATGATACACTGCATATTACGTTATATTAGAAGGTATTTTCAATGATACACTGCATATTACGTTATATTACCAGGTATTTTCAATGATACACTGCATATTACGTTATATTATAAGGTATTATCAAAGATACACTACAAACTACGATATATTAGAAGGTATTTTCAATGATACACTGCATATTACGTTATATTATAAGGTATTTTCAATGATAAACTACGATATATTAGAAGGTATTTTCAATGATACACTGCATATTACGATATGTTATAAGGTATTTTCAATGATACACTGCATATTACGTTATATCGTAAGGTATTTTCAATGATACACTGCATATTACGCTATATTACCAGGTATTTTCAATGATACACTGCATATTACGTTATATTATAAGGTATTATCAAAGATACACTACAAATTACGATATGTTATAAGGTATTTTCAATGGTACACTGCATATTACGTTATATTACATGGTATTTTCAATGATACACTGCATATTACGTTATATTATAAGGTATTTTCAATGATACACTGCATATTACGATATGTTATAAGGTATTTTCAATGATACACTGTATATTACGTTATATTACATGGCATTTTCTATGATACACTGCATATTACGTTATATTATAAGGTATTTTCAATAATACACTGCATATTACGTTATATTATAAGGTATTTTCAATGATACACTGCATATTTCGTTATATTATAAGGTATATTCAATGATACACTGCATATTACGTTATATTATAAGGTATTTTCAATGATACACTGCATATTACGTTATATTATAAGGTATTTTCAATGATACACTGCATATTACGTTATATTACATGGTATTTTCTATGATACACTGCATATTACGTTATATTATAAGGTATTTTCAATGATACACTACATATTATGTTATATTATAAGGTATTTTCAATGATACACTGCATGTTACGTTATATTATAAGGTATTTTCAATAATACACTGCATATTACGTTATATTATAAGGTATTTTCTATGATACACTGCATATTAGGATATGTTATAAGGTATTTTCAATGATACACTGCATATTACGTTATATTACATGGCATTTTCTATGATACACTGCATATTACGTTATATTATAAGGTATTATCAAAGATACACTACAAATTACGATATGTTATAAGGTATTTTCAATGGTACACTGCATATTACGTTATATTACATGGTATTTTCAATGATACACTGCATATTACGTTATATTATAAGGTATTTTCAATGATACACTGCATATTACGATATGTTATAAGGTATTTTCAATGATACACTGTATATTACGTTATATTATAAGGTATTTTCAATGATACACTGCATATTACGCTATATTATAAGGTATTTTCAATGATACACTGCATATTACGCTATATTATAAGGTATTTTCAATGATACACTACATATTATGTTATATTATAAGGTATTTTCAATGATACACTGCATGTTACGTTATATTATAAGGTATTTTCAATGATACACTGCATATTAGGATATGTTATAAGGTATTTTCAATGATACACTGCATATTACGTTATATTACATGGCATTTTCTATGATACACTGCATATTACGTTATATTATAAGGTATTTTCAAAGATACACTACAAATTACGATATGTTATAAGGTATTTTCAATGATACACTGCATATTACGTTATATTATAAGGTATTTTCAATGATACACTGCATATTATGTTATATTATAAGGTATTTTCAATGATAAACTACGATATATTAGAAGGTATTTTCAATGATACACTGCATATTACGTTATATTATAAGGTATTTTCAATGATAAACTACGATATATTAGAAGGTATTTTCAATGATGCACTGCATATTACGTTATATTATAAGGTATTTTCAATGATAAACTACGATATATTAGAAGGTATTTTCAATGATACACTGCATATTACGTTATATTATAAGGTATTTTCAATGATACACTGTATATTACGTTATATTACATGGTATTTTCTATGATACACTGCATATTACGTTATATTATAAGGTATTTTCAATGATACACTGCATATTACGATATGATATAAGGTATTTTCAATGATACACTGCATGTTACGCTATATTGTAAGGTATTTTCAATGATACACTGTATATTACGTTATATTATAAGGTATTTTCAAAGATACACTACAAATTACGATATGTTATAAGGTATTTTCAATGATACACTCCATATTACGTTATATTATAAGGTATTTTCAATGATACACTGCATATTACGTTATATTAGAAGGTATTTTCAATGATACACTGCATATTACGTTATATTACCAGGTATTTTCAATGATACACTGCATATTACGTATATTATAAGGTATTATCAAAGAAACACTACAAATTACGATATGTTATAAGGTATTTTCAATGGTACACTGCATATTACGTTATATTACATGGTATTTTCAATGATACACTGCATATTACGTTATATTATAAGGTATTTTCAATGATACACTGCATATTACGATATGTTATAAGGTATTTTCAATGATACACTGTATATTACGTTATATTATAAGGTATTTTCAATGATACACTGCATATTACGTTATATTATAAGGTATTTTCAATGATAAACTACGATATATTAGAAGGTATTTTCAATGATACACTGCATATTACGTTATATTATAAGGTATTTTCAATGATAAACTACGATATATTAGAAGGTATTTTCAATGATACACTGCATATTACGTTATATTATAAGGTATTTTCAATGATACACTGTATATTACGTTATATTACATGGTATTTTCTATGATACACTGCATATTACGTTATATTATAAGGTATTTTCAATGATACACTGGATATTACGCTATATTATAAGGTATTTTCAAAGATACACTACAAATTACGATATGTTATAAGGTATTTTCAATGGTACACTGCATATTACGTTATATTACATGGTATTTTCAATGATACACTGCATATTACGATATGTTATAAGGTATTTTCAATGATACACTGTATATTACGTTATATTATAAGGTATTTTCAATGATAAACTACGATATATTAGAAGGTATTTTCAATGATGCACTGCATATTACGTTATATTATAAGGTATTTTCAATGATAAACTACGATATATTATAAGGTATTTTCAATGATACACTGCATATTACGATATGTTATAAGGTATTTTCAATGATACACTGTATATTACGTTATATTATAAGGTATTTTCAATGATACACTGCATATTACGTTATATTATAAGGTATTTTCAATGATAAACTACGATATATTAGAAGGTATTTTCAATGATACACTGCATATTACGTTATATTATAAGGTATTTTCAATGATAAACTACGATATATTACAAGGTATTTTCAATGATACACTGCATATTACGTTATATTATAAGGTATTTTCAATGATAAACTACGATATATTAGAAGGTATTTTCAATGATACACTGCATATTACGTTATATTATAAGGTATTTTCAATGATAAACTACGATATATTAGAAGGTATTTTCAATGATACACTGCATATTACGTTATATTATAAGGTATTTTCAATGATACACTGTATATTACGTTATATTACATGGTATTTTCTATTTTCTATGATACACTGCATATTACGTTATATTATAAGGTATTTTCAATGATACACTGCATATTACGATATGATATAAGGTATTTTCAATGATACACTGCATATTACGTTATATTACCAGGTATTTTCAATGATACAATGCATATTACGTTATATTATAAGGTATTATCAAAGATACACTACAAATTACGATATTTTATAAGGTATTTTCAATGGTACACTGCATATTACGTTATATTACATGGTATTTTCAATGATACACTGCATATTACGTTATATTATAAGGTATTTTCAATGATACACTGCATATTACGTTATATTACCAGGTATTTTCAATGATACACTGCATATTACGTTATATTATAAGGTATTATCAAAGATACACTACAAACTACGATATATTAGAAGGTATTTTCAATGATACACTGCATATTACGTTATATTATAAGGTATTTTCAATGATAAACTACGATATATTAGAAGGTATTTTCAATGATACACTGCATATTACGATATGTTATAAGGTATTTTCAATGATACACTGCATATTACGTTATATCGTAAGGTATTTTCAATGATACACTGCATATTACTCTATATTACCAGGTATTTTCAATGATACACTGCATATTACGTTATATTATAAGGTATTATCAAAGATACACTACAAATTACGATATGTTATAAGGTATTTTCAATGGTACACTGCATATTACGTTATATTACATGGTATTTTCAATGATACACTGCATATTACGTTATATTATAAGGTATTTTCAATGATACACTGCATATTACGATATGTTATAAGGTATTTTCAATGATACACTGTATATTACGTTATATTATAAGGTATTTTCAATGATACACTGCATATTACGCTATATTATAAGGTATTTTCAATGATACACTGCATATTACGCTATATTATAAGGTATTTTCAATGATACACTACATATTATGTTATATTATAAGGTATTTTCAATGATACACTGCATGTTACGTTATATTATAAGGTATTTTCAATGATACACTGCATATCACGTTATATTATAAGGTATTTTCTATGATACACTGCATATTAGGATATGTTATAAGGTATTTTCAATGATACACTGCATATTACGTTATATTACATGGCATTTTCTATGATACACTGCATATTACGTTATATTATAAGGTATTTTCAATGATAAACTACGATATATTAGAAGGTATTTTCAATGATACACTGCATATTACGTTATATTATAAGGTATTTTCAATGATACACTGTATATTACGTTATATTACATGGTATTTTCTATGATACACTGCATATTACGTTATATTATAAGGTATTTTCAATGATACACTGCATATTACGATATGATATAAGGTATTTTCAATGATACACTGCATATTACGTTATATTATAAGGTATTTTCAATGATACACTGCATATTACGTTATATTATAAGGTATTTTCAAAGATACACTACAAATTACGATATGTTATAAGGTATTTTCAATGATACACTGCATATTACGTTATATTATAAGGTATTTTCAATGATACACTGCATATTATGTTATATTATAAGGTATTTTCAATGATAAACTACGATATATTAGAAGGTATTTTCAATGATACACTGCATATTACGTTATATTATAAGGTATTTTCATTGATACACTGCATATTACGTTATATTAGAAGGTATTTTCAATGATACATTGCATATTACGTTATATTATAAGGTATTTTCAATGATACACTGCATATTACGTTATATTACATGGCATTTTCTATGATACACTGCATATTACGTTATATTATAAGGTATTTTCAATAATACACTGCATATTACGTTATATTACATGGCATTTTCTATGATACACTGCATATTACGTTATATTATAAGGTATTTTCAATAATACACTGCATATTACGTTATATTATAAGGTATTTTCAATGATACACTGCATATTTCGTTATATTATAAGGTATATTCAATGATACACTGCATATTACGTTATATTATAAGGTATTTTCAATGATACACTGCATATTACGTTATATTATAAGGTATTTTCAATGATACACTGTATATTACGTTATATTACATGGTATTTTCTATGATACACTGCATATTACGTTATATTATAAGGTATTTTCAATGATACACTGCATATTACGTTATATTATAAGGTATTTTCAAAGATACACTACAAATTACGATATGTTATAAGGTATTTTCAATGATACACTGCATATTACGTTATATTATAAGGTATTTTCAATGATACACTGCATATTATGTTATATTATAAGGTATTTTCAATGATAAACTACGATATATTAGAAGGTATTTTCAATGATACACTGCATATTACGTTATATTATAAGGTATTTTCATTGATACACTGCATATTACGTTATATTAGAAGGTATTTTCAATGATACATTGCATATTACGTTATATTATAAGGTATTTTCAATGATACACTGCATATTACGTTATATTATAAGGTATTTTCAATGATACACTTTATATTACGTTATATTATAAGGTATTTTCAATGATACACTGGATATTACGCTATATTATAAGGTATTTTCAACGATACACTGCATGTTACGCTATATTGTAAGGTATTTTCAATTATACACTGTATATTACGTTATATTATAAGGTATTTTCAAAGATACACTACAAATTACGATATGTTATAAGGTATTTTCAATGGTACACTGCATATTACGATATGTTATAAGGTATTTTCAATGATACACTGTATATTACGTTATATTATAAGGTATTTTCAATGATACACTGCATATTACGTTATATTATAAGGTATTTTCAATGATAAACTACGATATATTAGAAGGTATTTTCAATGATACACTGAATATTACGTTATATTGTAAGGTATGTTCAATGATAAACTACGATATATTAGAAGGTATTTTCAATGATACACTGCATATTACGTTATATTATAAGGTATTTTCAATGATAAACTACGATATATTAGAAGGTATTTTCAATGATACACTGCATATTACGTTATATTATAAGGTATTTTCAATGATACACTGCATATTACGTTATATTATAAGGTATTTTCAATGATACACTGTATATTACGTTATATTACATGGTATTTTCTATGATACACTGCATATTACGTTATATTATAAGGTATTTTCAATGATTCACTGGATATTACGCTATATTATAAGGTATTTTCAACGATACACTGCATGTTACGCTATATTGTAAGGTATTTTCAATGATACACTGTATATTACGTTATATTATAAGGTATTTTCAAAGATACACTACAAATTACGATATGTTATAAGGTATTTTCAATGGTACACTGCATATTACGTTATATTACATGGTATTTTCAATGATACACTGCATATTACGTTATATTATAAGGTATTTTCAATGATACACTGCATATTACGATATGTTATAAGGTATTTTCAATGATACACTGTATATTACGTTATATTATAAGGTATTTTCAATGATACACTGCATATTACGTTATATTATAAGGTATTTTCAATGATAAACTACGATATATTAGAAGGTATTTTCAATGATACACTGCATATTACGTTATATTATAAGGTATTTTCAATGATACACTGTATATTACGTTATATTACATGGTATTTTCTATGATACACTGCATATTACGTTATATTATAAGGTATTTTCAATGATACACTGCATATTACGATATGATATAAGGTATTTTCAATGATACACTGGATATTACGTTATATCGTAAGGTATTTTCAATGATACACTGCATATTACGTTATATTATAAGGTATTTTCAACGATACACTGCATGTTACGCTATATTGTAAGGTATTTTCAATGATACACTGTATATTACGTTATATTATAAGGTATTTTCAAAGATACACTACAAATTACGATATGTTATAAGGTATTTTCAATGATACACTGCATATTACGTTATATTATAAGGTATTTTCAATGATACACTGTATATTACGTTATATTACATGGTATTTTCAATGATAAACTACGATATATTAGAAGGTATTTTCAATGATACACTGCATATTACGTTATATTATAAGGTATTTTCAATGATAAACTACGATATATTAGAAGGTATTTTCAATGATACACTGCATATTACGTTATATTATAAGGTATTTTCAATGGTAAACTACGATATATTAGAAGGTATTTTCAATGATACACTGCATATTACGTTATATTATAAGGTATTTTCAATGATACACTGTATATTACGTTATATTACATGGTATTTTCTATGATACACTGCATATTACGTTATATTATAAGGTATTTTCAATGATACACTGCATATTACGATATGATATAAGGTATTTTCAATGATACACTGCATATTACGTTATATCGTAAGGTATTTTCAATGATACACTGCATATTACGTTATATTATAAGGTATTTTCAATGATACACTGGATATTACGCTATATTATAAGGTATTTTCAAAGATACACTACAAATTACGATATGTTATAAGGTATTTTCAATGGTACACTGCATATTACGTTATATTATAAGGTATTTTCAATGATACACTGCATATTACGTTATATTATAAGGTATTTTCAATGATAAACTACGATATATTAGAAGGTATTTTCAATGATACACTGCATATTACGTTATATTATAAGGTATTTTCAATGATAAACTACGATATATTAGAAGGTATTTTCAATGATACACTGCATATTACGTTATATTATAAGGTATTTTCAATGATAAACTACGATATATTAGAAGGTATTTTCAATGATACACTGCATATTACGTTATATTATAAGGTATTTTCAATGATACACTGTATATTACGTTATATTACATGGTATTTTCTATGATACACTGCATATTACGTTATATTATAAGGTATTTTCAATGATACACTGCATATTACGTTATATTATAAGGTATTTTCAATGATACACTGCATATTACGTTATATTATAAGGTATTTTCAATGATACACTGCATATTACGTTATATTATAAGGTATTTTCAATGATACACTGCTTATTACGCTATATTATAAGGTATTTTCAATGATACCCTGCATATTACGCTATATTATAAGGTATTTTCAATGATACACTACATATTACGTTATATTATAAGGTATTTTCAATGATACACTGCATATTACGATATGATATAAGGTATTTTCAATGATACACTGCATATTACGTTATATCGTAAGGTATTTTCAATGATACACTGCATATTACGTTATATTATAAGGTATTTTCAATGATACACTGCATATTACGTTATAATATAAGGTATTTTCAATGATACACTGCATATTACGTTATATTATAAGGTATTTTCAATGATACACTGCATATTACGTTATATTAGAAGGTATTTTCAATGATACACTGCATATTACGTTATATTACCAGGTATTTTCAATGATACACTGCATATTACGTTATATTATAAGGTATTATCAAAGATACACTACAAATTACGATATGTTATAAGGTATTTTCAATGGTACACTGCATATTACGTTATATTACATGGTATTTTCAATGATACACTGCATATTACGTTATATTATAAGGTATTTTCAATGATACACTGCATATTACGATATGTTATAAGGTATTTTCAATGATACACTGTATATTACGTTATATTATAAGGTATTTTCAATGATACACTGCATATTACGTTATATTATAAGGTATTTTCAATGATACACTGCATATTACGTTATATTATAAGGTATTTTCAATGATACACTGCATATTACGTTATATTAGAAGGTATTTTCAATGATACACTGCATATTACGTTATATTACCAGGTATTTTCAATGATACACTGCATATTACGTTATATTGTAAGGTATTATCAAAGATACACTACAAACTACGATATATTAGAAGGTATTTTCAATGATACACTGCATATTACGTTATATTATAAGGTATTTTCAATGATAAACTACGATATATTAGAAGGTATTTTCAATGATACACTGCATATTACGATATGTTATAAGGTATTTTCAATGATACACTGTATATTACGTTATATTATAAGGTATTTTCAATGATACACTGCATATTACGTTATATTATAAGGTATTTTCAATGATAAACTACGATATATTAGAAGGTATTTTCAATGATACACTGCATATTACGTTATATTATAAGGTATTTTCAATGGTAAACTACGATATATTAGAAGGTATTTTCAATGATACACTGCATATTACGTTATATTATAAGGTATTTTCAATGATAAACTACGATATATTAGAAGGTATTTTCAATGATACACTGCATATTACGTTATATTATAAGGTATTTTCAATGATACACTGCATATTACGATATGTTATAAGGTATTTTCAATGATACACTGTGTATTACGTTATATTATAAGGTATTTTCAATGATACACTGCATATTACGTTATATTATAAGGTATTTTCAATGATACACTGCATATTACGTTATATTATAAGGTATTTTCAATGATACACTGCATATTACGCTATATTATAAGGTATTTTCAATGATACACTGCATATTACGCTATATTATAAGGTATTTTCAATGATACACTACATATTACGTTATATTATAAGGTATTTTCAATGATACACTGCATGTTACGTTATATTATAAGGTATTTTCAATGATACACTGCATATTACGTTATATTATAAGGTATTTTCAATGATACACTGCATATTACGTTATATTATAAGGTATTTTCAATGATACACTGCATATTACGTTATATTATAAGGTATTTTCAATGATACACTGCATATTACGATATGTTATAAGGTATTTTCAATGATACACTGTATATTACGTTATATTATAAGGTATTTTCAATGATACACTGCATATTACGATATATTATAAGGTATTTTCAATGATAAACTGCGATATATTAGAAGGTATTTTCAATGATACACTGCATATTACGTTATATTATAAGGTATTTTCAATGATAAACTACGATATATTAGAAGGTATTTTCAATGATACACTGCATATTACGTTATATTATAAGGTATTTTCAATGATACACTGCATATTACGTTATATTATAAGGTATTTTCAATGATACACTGCATATTACGCTATATTATAAGGTATTTTCAACGATACACTGCATATTACGCTATATTATAAGGTATTTTCAATGATACACTACATATTACGTTATATTATAAGGTATTTTCAATGATACACTGCATATTACGTTATATTATAAGGTATTTTCAATGATACACTGCATATTACGTTATATTAGAAGGTATTTTCAATGATACACTGCATATTACGTTATATTATCAGGTATTTTCAATGATACACTGCATATTACGTTATATTATAAGGTATTATCAAAGATACACTACAAATTACGATATGTTATAAGGTATTTTCAATGATACACTGCATATTACGTTATATTATAAGGTATTTTCAATGATAAACTACGATATATTAGAAGGTATTTTCAATGATACACTGCATATTACGTTATATTATAAGGTATTTTCAATGATACACTGCATATTACGTTATATTATAAGGTATTTTCAATGATACACTGCATATTACGTTATATTATAAGGTATTTTCAATGATACACTGCATATTACGTTATATTAGAAGGTATTTTCAATGATACACTGCATATTACGTTATATTATAAGGTATTTTCAATGATACACTGCATATTACGTTATATTATAAGGTATATTCAATGATACACTGCATATTACGTTATATTATAAGGTATTTTCAATGATACACTGCATATTACGTTATATTATAAGGTATTTTCAATGATACACTGCATATTACGTTATATTATAAGGTATTTTCAATGATACACTGCATATTACGTTATATTAGAAGGTATTTTCAATGATACACTGCATATTACGTTATATTATCAGGTATTTTCAATGATACACTGCATATTACGTTATATTATAAGGTATTATCAAAGATACACTACAAATTACGATATGTTATAAGGTATTTTCAATGGTACACTGCATATTACGTTATATTACATGGTATTTTCAATGATACACTGCATATTACGTTATATTATAAGGTATTTTCAATGATAAACTACGATATATCAGAAGGTATTTTCAATGATACACTGCATATTACGTTATATTATAAGGTATTTTCAATGATACACTGCATATTACGTTATATTATAAGGTATTTTCAATGATAAACTACGATATATTAGAAGGTATTTTCAATGATACACTGCATATTACGTTATATTATAAGGTATTTTCAATGATACACTGTATATTACGTTATATTACATGGTATTTTCTATGATACACTGCATATTACGTTATATTATAAGGTATTTTCAATGATACACTGCATATTACGATATGATATAAGGTATTTTCAATGATACACTGCATATTACGTAATATCGTAAGGTATTTTCAATGATACACTGCATATTACGTTATATTATAAGGTATTTTCAATGATACACTGCATATTACGTTATATTGTAAGGTATTTTCAATGATACACTGCATATTACGTTATATTACCAGGTATTTTCAATGATACAATGCATATTACGTTATATTATAAGGTATTATCAAAGATACACTACAAATTACGATATGTTATAAGATATTTTCAATGGTACACTGCATATTACGTTATATTACATGGTATTTTCAATGATACACTGCATATTACGTTATATTATAAGGTATTTTCAATGATACACTGCATATTACGTTATATTATAAGGTATTTTCAATGATACACTGCATATTACGTTATATTGTAAGGTATTTTCAATGATACACTGCATATTACGTTATATTACCAGGTATTTTCAATGATACAATGCATATTACGTTATATTATAAGGTATTATCAAAGATACACTACAAATTACGATATGTTATAAGGTATTTTCAATGGTACACTGCATATTACGTTATATTACATGGTATTTTCAATGATACACTGCATATTACGTTATATTATAAGGTATTTTCAATGATACACAGCATATTACGATATGTTATAAGGTATTTTCAATGATACACTGTATATTACGTTATATTATAAGGTATTTTCAATGATACACTGCATATTACGTTATATTATAAGGTATTTTCAATGATACACTGCATATTACGTTATATTATAAGGTATTTTCAATGATACACTACATATTACGTTATATTATAAGGTATTTTCAATGATACACTGCATATTACGTTATATTATAAGGTATTTTCAATGATACACTGCATATTACGTTATATTATAAGGTATTTTCAATGATACACTACATATTACGTTATATTATAAGGTATTTTCAATGATACACTGCATGTTACGTTATATTATAAGGTATTTTCAATGATACACTGCATATTACGTTATATTAGAAGGTATTTTCAATGATACACTGCATATTACGTTATATTATAAGGTATTTTCAATGATACACTGCATATTACGTTATATTATAAGGTATATTCAATGATACACTGCATATTACGTTATATTATAAGGTATTTTCAATGATACACTGCATATTACGTTATATTATAAGGTATTTTCAATGATACACTGCATATTACGTTATATTATAAGGTATTTTCAATGATACACTGCATATTACGTTATATTAGAAGGTATTTTCAATGATACACTGCATATTACGTTATATTATCAGGTATTTTCAATGATACACTGCATATTACGTTATATTATAAGGTATTATCAAAGATACACTACAAATTACGATATGTTATAAGGTATTTTCAATGGTACACTGCATATTACGTTATATTACATGGTATTTTCAATGATACACTGCATATTACGTTATATTATAAGGTATTTTCAATGATACACTGCATATTACGATATGTTATAAGGTATTTTCAATGATACACTGTATATTACGTTATATTATAAGGTATTTTCAATGATACACTGCATATTACGTTATATTATAAGGTATTTTCAATGATAAACTACGATATATCAGAAGGTATTTTCAATGATACACTGCATATTACGTTATATTATAAGGTATTTTCAATGATACACTGCATATTACGTTATATTATAAGGTATTTTCAATGATACACTGCATATTACGTTATATTATAAGGTATTTTCAATGATAAACTACGATATATTAGAAGGTATTTTCAATGATACACTGCATATTACGTTATATTATAAGGTATTTTCAATGATACACTGTATATTACGTTATATTACATGGTATTTTCTATGATACACTGCATATTACGTTATATTATAAGGTATTTTCAATGATACACTGCATATTACGATATGATATAAGGTATTTTCAATGATACACTGCATATTACGTTATATCGTAAGGTATTTTCAATGATACACTGCATATTACGTTATATTATAAGGTATTTTCAATGATACACTGCATATTACGTTATATTGTAAGGTATTTTCAATGATACACTGCATATTACGTTATATTACCAGGTATTTTCAATGATACAATGCATATTACGTTATATTATAAGGTATTATCAAAGATACACTACAAATTACGATATGTTATAAGGTATTTTCAATGGTACACTGCATATTACGTTATATTACATGGTATTTTCAATGATACACTGCATATTACGTTATATTATAAGGTATTTTCAATGATACACAGCATATTACGATATGTTATAAGGTATTTTCAATGATACACTGTATATTACGTTATATTATAAGGTATTTTCAATGATACACTGCATATTACCTTATATTATAAGGTATTTTCAATGATACACTGCATATTACGTTATATTATAAGGTATTTTCAATGATACACTGCATATTACGTTATATTATAAGGTATTTTCAATGATACACTACATATTACGTTATATTATAAGGTATTTTCAATGATACACTGCATGTTACGTTATATTATAAGGTATTTTCAATGATACACTGCATATTACGTTATATTAGAAGGTATTTTCAATGATACACTGCATATTACGTTATATTATAAGGTATTTTCAATGATACACTGCATATTACGTTATATTATAAGGTATATTCAATGATACACTGCATATTACGTTATATTATAAGGTATTTTCAATGATACACTGCATATTACGTTATATTATAAGGTATTTTCAATGATACACTGCATATTACGTTATATTATAAGGTATTTTCAATGATACACTGCATATTACGTTATATTAGAAGTTATTTTCAATGATACACTGCATATTACGTTATATTATCAGGTATTTTCAATGATACACTGCATATTACGTTATATTATAAGGTATTATCAAAGATACACTACAAATTACGATATGTTATAAGGTATTTTCAATGGTACACTGCATATTACGTTATATTACATGGTATTTTCAATGATACACTGCATATTACGTTATATTATAAGGTATTTTCAATGATACACTGCATATTACGATATGTTATAAGGTATTTTCAATGATACACTGTATATTACGTTATATTATAAGGTATTTTCAATGATACACTGCATATTACGTTATATTATAAGGTATTTTCAATGATAAACTACGATATATCAGAAGGTATTTTCAATGATACACTGCATATTACGTTATATTATAAGGTATTTTCAATGATACACTGCATATTACGTTATATTATAAGGTATTTTCAATGATACACTGCATATTACGTTATATTATAAGGTATTTTCAATGATAAACTACGATATATTAGAAGGTATTTTCAATGATACACTGCATATTACGTTATATTATAAGGTATTTTCAATGATACACTGTATATTACGTTATATTACATGGTATTTTCTATGATACACTGCATATTACGTTATATTATAAGGTATTTTCAATGATACACTGCATATTACGATATGATATAAGGTATTTTCAATGATACACTGCATATTACGTTATATCGTAAGGTATTTTCAATGATACACTGCATATTACGTTATATTATAAGGTATTTTCAATGATACACTGCATATTACGTTATATTGTAAGGTATTTTCAATGATACACTGCATATTACGTTATATTACCAGGTATTTTCAATGATACAATGCATATTACGTTATATTATAAGGTATTATCAAAGATACACTACAAATTACGATATGTTATAAGGTATTTTCAATGGTACACTGCATATTACGTTATATTACATGGTATTTTCAATGATACACTGCATATTACGTTATATTATAAGGTATTTTCAATGATACACAGCATATTACGATATGTTATAAGGTATTTTCAATGATACACTGTATATTACGTTATATTATAAGGTATTTTCAATGATACACTGCATATTACGTTATATTATAAGGTATTTTCAATGATACACTGCATATTACGTTATATTATAAGGTATTTTCAATGATACACTACATATTACGTTATATTATAAGGTATTTTCAATGATACACTGCATGTTACGTTATATTATAAGGTATTTTCAATGATACACTGCATATTACGTTATATTATAAGGTATTTTCAATGATACACTGCATATTACGTTATATTATAAGGTATTTTCAATGATACACTGCATATTACGTTATATTATAAGGTATTTTCAATGATACACTGCATATTACGATATGTTATAAGGTATTTTCAATGATACACTGTATATTACGTTATATTATAAGGTATTTTCAATGATACACTGCATATTACGTTATATTATAAGGTATTTTCAATGATACACTGCATATTACGTTATATTATAAGGTATTTTCAATGATACACTGCATATTACGTTATATTATAAGGTATTTTCAATGATAAACTACGATATATCAGAAGGTATTTTCAATGATACACTGCATATTACGTTATATTATAAGGTATTTTCAATGATACACTGCATATTACGTTATATTATAAGGTATTTTCAATGATACACTGCATATTACGTTATATTATAAGGTATTTTCAATGATAAACTACGATATATTAGAAGGTATTTTCAATGATACACTGCATATTACGTTATATTATAAGGTATTTTCAATGATACACTGTATATTACGTTATATTACATGGTATTTTCTATGATACACTGCATATTACGTTATATTATAAGGTATTTTCAATGATACACTGCATATTACGATATGATATAAGGTATTTTCAATGATACACTGCATATTACGTTATATCGTAAGGTATTTTCAATGATACACTGCATATTACGTTATATTATAAGGTATTTTCAATGATACACTGCATATTACGTTATATTATAAGGTATTTTCAATGATAAACTACGATATATTAGAAGGTATTTTCAATGATATACTGCATATTACGTTATATTATAAGGTATTTTCAATGATACACTGTATATTACGTTATATTACATGGTATTTTCAATGATACACTGCATATTACGTTATATTATAAGGTATTTTCAATGATACACTGCATATTACGTTATATTATAAGGTATTTTCAATGATACACTGCATATTACGCTATATTATAAGGTATTTTCAATGATACACTACATATTACGTTATATTATAAGGTATTTTCAATGATACACTGCATATTACGTTATATCGTAAGGTATTTTCAATGATACACTGCATATTACGTTATATTATAAGGTATTTTCAATGATACACTGCATATTACGTTATATTATAAGGTATTTTCAATGATACACTGTATATTACGTTATATTACATGGTATTTTCTATGATACACTGCATATTACGTTATATTATAAGGTATTTTCAATGATACACTGCATATTACGTTATATTATAAGGTATTTTCAAAGATACACTACAAATTACGATATGTTATAAGGTATTTTCAATGATACACTGCATATTACGTTATATTATAAGGTATTTTCAATGATACACTGCATATTACGTTATATTATAAGGTATATTCAATGATACACTGCATATTACGTTATATTATAAGGTATTTTCAATGATACACTGCATATTACGTTATATTATAAGGTATTTTCAATGATACACTGCATATTACGTTATATTAGAAGGTATTTTCAATGATACACTGCATATTACGTTATATTATCAGGTATTTTCAATGATACACTGCATATTACGTTATATTATAAGGTATTATCAAAGATACACTACAAATTACGATATGTTATAAGGTATTTTCAATGGTACACTGCATATTACGTTATATTACATGGTATTTTCAATGATACACTGCATATTACGTTATATTATAAGGTATTTTCAATGATACACTGCATATTACGATATGTTATAAGGTATTTTCAATGATACACTGCATATTACGTTATATTATAAGGTATTTTCAATGATACACTGCATATTACGTTATATTATAAGGTATTTTCAATGATAAACTACGATATATCAGAAGGTATTTTCAATGATACACTGCATATTACGTTATATTATAAGGTATTTTCAATGATACACTGCATATTACGTTATATTATAAGATATTTTCAATGATACACTGCATATTACGTTATATTATAAGGTATTTTCAATGATAAACTACGATATATTAGAAGGTATTTTCAATGATAAACTACGATATATTAGAAGGTATTTTCAATGATACACTGCATATTACGTTATATTATAAGGTATTTTCAATGATACACTGTATATTACGTTATATTACATGGTATTTTCTATGATACACTGCATATTACGTTATATTATAAGGTATTTTCAATGATACACTGCATATTACGATATGATATAAGGTATTTTCAATGATACACTGCATATTACGTTATATCGTAAGGTATTTTCAATGATACACTGCATATTACGTTATATTATAAGGTATTTTCAATGATACACAGCATATTACGATATGTTATAAGGTATTTTCAATGATACACTGCATATTACGTTATATTATAAGGTATTTTCAATGATAAACTACGATATATTAGAAGGTATTTTCAATGATACACTACATATTACGTTATATTATAAGGTATTTTCAATGATACACTGCATGTTACGTTATATTATAAGGTATTTTCAATGATACACTGCATATACGTTATATTATAAGGTATTTTCAATGATACACTGCATATTACGTTATATTATAAGGTATTTTCAATGATACACTGCATATTACGTTATATTATAAGGTATTTTCAATGATACACTGCATATTACGATATGTTATAAGGTATTTTCAATGATATACTGTATATTACGTTATATTATAAGGTATTTTCAATGATACACTGCATATTACGTTATATTATAAGGTATTTTCAATGATACACTGCATATTACGTTATATTATAAGGTATTTTCAATGATACACTGCATATTACGATATGATATAAGGTATTTTCAATGATACACTGCATATTACGTTATATCGTAAGGTATTTTCAATGATACACTGCATATTACGTTATATTATAAGGTATTTTCATTGATACACTGCATATTACGTTATATTATAAGGTATTTTCAATGATACACTGCATATTACGTTATATTACCAGGTATTTTCAATGATACACTGCATATTACGTTATATTATAAGGTATTTTCAATGATACACTGCATATTACGCTATATTATAAGGTATTTTCAACGATACACTGCATATTACGCTATATTATAAGGTATTTTCAATGATACACTACATATTACGTTATATTATAAGGTATTTTCAATGATACACTGCATATTACGTTATATTATAAGGTATTTTCAATGATACACTGCATATTACGTTATATTAGAAGGTATTTTCAATGATACACTGCATATTACGTTATATTATCAGGTATTTTCAATGATACACTGCATATTACGTTATATTATAAGGTATTATCAAAGATACACTACAAATTACGATATGTTATAAGGTATTTTCAATGGTACAACTGCATATTACGTTATATTACATGGTATTTTCAATGATACACTGCATATTACGTTATATTATAAGGTATTTTCAATGATACACTGCATATTACGATATGTTATAGGTATTTTCAATGATACACTGTATATTACGTTATATTATAAGGTATTTTCAATGATACACTGCATATTACGTTATATTATAAGGTATTTTCAATGATACACTGCATATTACGTTATATTATAAGGTATTTTCAATGATAAACTACGATATATTAGAAGGTATTTTCAATGATACACTGCATATTACGTTATATTATAAGGTATTTTCAATGATACACTGCATATTACGTTATATTATAAGGTATTTTCAATGATACACTGCATATTACGTTATATTATAAGGTATTTTCAATGATACACTGCATATTACGTTATATTAGAAGGTATTTTCAATGATACACTGCATATTACGTTATATTATAAGGTATTTTCAATGATACACTGCATATTACGTTATATTATAAGGTATATTCAATGATACACTGCATATTACGTTATATTATAAGGTATTTTCAATGATACACTGCATATTACGTTATATTATAAGGTATTTTCAATGATACACTGCATATTACGTTATATTATAAGGTATTTTCAATGATACACTGCATATTACGTTATATTAGAAGGTATTTTCAATGATACACTGCATATTACGTTATATTATCAGGTATTTTCAATGATACACTGCATATTACGTTATATTATAAGGTATTATCAAAGATACACTACAAATTACGATATGTTATAAGGTATTTTCAATGGTACACTGCATATTACGTTATATTACATGGTATTTTCAATGATACACTGCATATTACGTTATATTATAAGGTATTTTCAATGATACACTGCATATTACGATATGTTATAAGGTATTTTCAATGATACACTGTATATTACGTTATATTATAAGGTATTTTCAATGATACACTGCATATTACGTTATATTATAAGGTATTTTCAATGATAAACTACGATATATCAGAAGGTATTTTCAATGATACACTGCATATTACGTTATATTATAAGGTATTTTCAATGATACACTGCATATTACGTTATATTATAAGGTATTTTCAATGATACACTGCATATTACGTTATATTATAAGGTATTTTCAATGATAAACTACGATATATTAGAAGGTATTTTCAATGATACACTGCATATTACGTTATATTATAAGGTATTTTCAATGATACACTGTATATTACGTTATATTACATGGTATTTTCTATGATACACTGCATATTACGTTATATTATAAGGTATTTTCAATGATACACTGCATATTACGATATGATATAAGGTATTTTCAATGATACACTGCATATTACGTTATATCGTAAGGTATTTTCAATGATACACTGCATATTACGTTATATTATAAGGTATTTTCAATGATACACTGCATATTACGTTATATTGTAAGGTATTTTCAATGATACACTGCATATTACGTTATATTACCAGGTATTTTCAATGATACAATGCATATTACGTTATATTATAAGGTATTATCAAAGATACACTACAAATTACGATATGTTATAAGGTATTTTCAATGGTACACTGCATATTACGTTATATTACATGGTATTTTCAATGATACACTGCATATTACGTTATATTATAAGGTATTTTCAATGATACACAGCATATTACGATATGTTATAAGGTATTTTCAATGATACACTGTATATTACGTTATATTATAAGGTATTTTCAATGATACACTGCATATTACGTTATATTATAAGGTATTTTCAATGATACACTGCATATTACGTTATATTATAAGGTATTTTCAATGATACACTGCATATTACGCTATATTATAAGGTATTTTCAATGATACACTGCATATTACGCTATATTATAAGGTATTTTCAATGATACACTACATATTACGTTATATTATAAGGTATTTTCAATGATACACTGCATGTTACGTTATATTATAAGGTATTTTCAATGATACACTGCATATTACGTTATATTATAAGGTATTTTCAATGATACACTGCATATTACGTTATATTATAAGGTATTTTCAATGATACACTGCATATTACGTTATATTATAAGGTATTTTCAATGATACACTGCATATTACGATACGTTATAAGGTATTTTCAATGATACACTGTATATTACGTTATATTATAAGGTATTTTCAATGATACACTGTATATTACGTTATATTATAAGGTATTTTCAATGATACACTGCATATTACGTTATATTATAAGGTATTTTCAATGATACACTGCATATTACGTTATATTATAAGGTATTTTCAATGATAAACTACGATATATTAGAAGGTATTTTCAATGATACACTACAAATTACGTTATATTATAAGGTATTTTCAATGATACACTGTATATTACGTTATATTACATGGTATTTTCTATGATACACTGCATATTATGTTATATTATAAGGTATTTTCAATGATACACTGCATATTACGTTATATTATAAGGTATTTTCAATGATACACTGCATATTACGTTATATTATAAGGTATTTTCAATGATACACTGCATATTACGCTATATTATAAGGTATTTTCAATGATACACTACATATTACGTTATATTATAAGGTATTTTCAATGATACACTGCATATTACGTTATATCGTAAGGTATTTTCAATGATACACTGCATATTACGTTATATTATAAGGTATTTTCAATGATACACTGCATATTACGTTATATTATAAGGTATTTTCAATGATACACTGTATATTACGTTATATTACATGGTATTTTCTATGATACACTGCATATTACGTTATATTATAAGGTATTTTCAATGATACACTGCATATTACGTTATATTATAAGGTATTTTCAAAGATACACTACAAATTACGATATGTTATAAGGTATTTTCAATGATACACTGCATATTACGTTATATTATAAGGTATTTTCAATGATACACTGCATATTACGTTATATTATAAGGTATATTCAATGATACACTGCATATTACGTTATATTATAAGGTATTTTCAATGATACACTGCATATTACGTTATATTATAAGGTATTTTCAATGATACACTGCATATTACGTTATATTATAAGGTATTTTCAATGATACACTGTATATTACGTTATATTACATGGTATTTTCTATGATACACTGCATATTACGTTATATTATAAGGTATTTTCAATGATACACTGCATATTACGTTATATTATAAGGTATTTTCAAAGATACACTACAAATTACGATATGTTATAAGGTATTTTCAATGATACACTGCATATTACGTTATATTATAAGGTATTTTCAATGATACACTGCATATTACGTTATATTATAAGGTATATTCAATGATACACTGCATATTACGTTATATTATAAGGTATTTTCAATGATACACTGCATATTACGTTATATTATAAGGTATTTTCAATGATACACTGCATATTACGTTATATTATAAGGTATTTTCAATGATACACTGCATATTACGTTATATTATAAGGTATTTTCAATGATAAACTACGATATATTAGAAGGTATTTTCAATGATATACTGCATATTACGTTATATTATAAGGTATTTTCAATGATACACTGTATATTACGTTATATTACATGGTATTTTCTATGATACACTGCATATTACGTTATATTATAAGGTATTTTCAATGATAAACTACGATATATTAGAAGGTATTTTCAATGATACACTGCATATTACGTTATATTATAAGGTATTTTCAAAGATACACTACAAATTACGATATGTTATAAGGTATTTTCAATGATACACTGCATATTACGTTATATTATAAGGTATTTTCAAAGATACACTACAAATTACGATATGTTATAAGGTATTTTCAATGATACACTGCATATTACGTTATATTATAAGGTATTTTCAATGATACACTGCATATTACGTTATATTATAAGGTATATTCAATGATACACTGCATATTACGTTATATTATAAGGTATTTTCAATGATACACTGCATATTACGTTATATTATAAGGTATTTTCAATGATACACTGCATATTACGTTATATTATAAGGTATTTTCAATGATACACTGCATATTACGTTATATTATAAGGTATTTTCAATGATAAACTACGATATATTAGAAGGTATTTTCAATGATACACTGTATATTACGTTATATTACATGGTATTTTCTATGATACACTGCATATTATGTTATATTATAAGGTATTTTCAATGATACACTGCATATTACGTTATATTATAAGGTATTTTCAATGATACACTGCATATTACGTTATATTATAAGGTATTTTCAATGATACACTGCATATTACGCTATATTATAAGGTATTTTCAATGATACACTACATATTACGTTATATTATAAGGTATTTTCAATGATACACTGCATATTACGTTATATCGTAAGGTATTTTCAATGATACACTGCATATTACGTTATATTATAAGGTATTTTCAATGATACACTGCATATTACGTTATATTATAAGGTATTTTCAATGATACACTGTATATTACGTTATATTACATGGTATTTTCTATGATACACTGCATATTACGTTATATTATAAGGTATTTTCAATGATACACTGCATATTACGTTATATTATAAGGTATTTTCAAAGATACACTACAAATTACGATATGTTATAAGGTATTTTCAATGATACACTGCATATTACGTTATATTATAAGGTATTTTCAATGATACACTGCATATTACGTTATATTATAAGGTATTTTCAATGATACACTGCATATTACGTTATATTATAAGGTATTTTCAATGATACACTGCATATTACGTTATATTATAAGGTATTTTCAATGATACACTGCATATTACGTTATATTATAAGGTATTTTCAATGATACACTGCATATTACGTTATATTATAAGGTATTTTCAATGATAAACTACGATATATTAGAAGGTATTTTCAATGATATACTGCATATTACGTTATATTATAAGGTATTTTCAATGATACACTGTATATTACGTTATATTACATGGTATTTTCTATGATACACTGCATATTACGTTATATTATAAGGTATTTTCAATGATACACTGCATATTACGTTATATTATAAGGTATTTTCAATGATACACTGCATATTACGTTATATTATAAGGTATTTTCAATGATACACTGTATATTACGTTATATTATAAGGTATTTTCAATGATACACTGCATATTACGTTATATTATAAGGTATTTTCAATGATACACTGCATATTACGTTATATTATAAGGTATTTTCAATGATAAACTACGATATATTAGAAGGTATTTTCAATGATATACTGCATATTACGTTATATTATAAGGTATTTTCAATGATACACTGTATATTACGTTATATTACATGGTATTTTCTATGATACACTGCATATTATGTTATATTATAAGGTATTTTCAATGATACACTGCATATTACGTTATATTATAAGGTATTTTCAATGATACACTGCATATTACGTTATATTATAAGGTATTTTCAATGATACACTGCATATTACGCTATATTATAAGGTATTTTCAATGATACACTACATATTACGTTATATTATAAGGTATTTTCAATGATACACTGCATATTACGTTATATCGTAAGGTATTTTCAATGATACACTGCATATTACGTTATATTATAAGGTATTTTCAATGATACACTGCATATTACGTTATATTATAAGGTATTTTCAATGATAAACTACGATATATTAGAAGGTATTTTCAATGATACACTGCATATTACGTTATATTATAAGGTATTTTCAATGATAAACTACGATATATTAGAAGGTATTTTCAATGATACACTGCATATTACGTTATATTATAAGGTATTTTCAATGATAAACTACGATATATTAGAAGGTATTTTCAATGATACACTGCATATTACGTTATATTATAAGGTATTTTCAATGATAAACTACGATATATTAGAAGGTATTTTCAATGATACACTGCATATTACGTTATATTATAAGGTATTTTCAATGATACACTGTATATTACGTTATATTACATGGTATTTTCTATGATACACTGCATATTACGTTATATTATAAGGTATTTTCAATGATACACTGCATATTACGATATGATATAAGGTATTTTCAATGATACACTGCATATTACGTTATATCGTAAGGTATTTTCAATGATACACTGCATATTACGTTATATTATAAGGTATTTTCAATGATACACTGGATATTACGCTATATTATAAGGTATTTTCAAAGATACACTACAAATTACGATATGTTATAAGGTATTTTCAATGGTACACTGCATATTACGTTATATTATATGGTATTTTCAATGATACACTGCATATTACGATATGTAATAAGGTATTTTCAATGATACACTGCATATTACGTTATATTACATGGTATTTTCATTGATACACTGCATATTACGTTATATTATAAGGTATTTTCAATGATACACTGCATATTACGCTATATTATAAGGTATTTTCAATGATACACTGCATATTACGTTATATTATAATGTATTTTCAATGATACACTGTATATTACGTTATATTACATGGTATTTTCTATGATACACTGCATATTACGTTATATTATAAGGTATTTTCAATGATACACTGCATATTACGATATGATATAAGGTATTTTCAATGATACACTGCATATTACGTTATATCGTAAGGTATTTTCAATGATACACTGCATATTACGTTATATTATAAGGTATTTTCAATGATACACTGCATATTACGTTATATTATAAGGTATTTTCAATGATACACTGCATATTACGTTATATTATAAGGTATTTTCAATGATACACTGCATATTACGATATGTTATAATGTATTTTCAATGATACACTGTATATTACGTTATATTATAAGGTATTTTCAATGATACACTGCATATTACGTTATATTATAAGGTATTTTCAATGATAAACTACGATATATTAGAAGGTATTTTCAATGATACACTGCATATTACGTTATATTATAAGGTATTTTCAATGATAAACTACGATATATTAGAAGGTATTTTCAATGATACACTGCATATTACGTTATATTATAAGGTATTTTCAATGATAAACTACGATATATTAGAAGGTATTTTCAATGATACACTGCATATTACGTTATATTATAAGGTATTTTCAATGATAAACTACGATATATTAGAAGGTATTTTCAATGATACACTGCATATTACGTTATATTATAAGGTATTTTCAATGATACACTGTATATTACGTTATATTACATGGTATTTTCTATGATACACTGCATATTACGTTATATTATAAGGTATTTTCAATGATACACTGCATATTACGATATGATATAAGGTATTTTCAATGATACACTGCATATTACGTTATATCGTAAGGTATTTTCAATGATACACTGCATATTACGTTATATTATAAGGTATTTTCAATGATACACTGCATATTACGTTATATTATAAGGTATTTTCAATGATACACTGCATATTACGTTATATTATAAGGTATTTTCAATGATACACTGCATATTACGATATGTTATAAGGTATTTTCAATGATACACTGTATATTACGTTATATTATAAGGTATTTTCAATGATACACTGCATATTACGTTATATTATATGGTATTTTCAATGATAAACTACGATATATTAGAAGGTATTTTCAATGATAAACTACGATATATTAGAAGGTATTTTCAATGATACACTGCATATTACGTTATATTATAAGGTATTTTCAATGATACACTGTATATTACGTTATATTACATGGTATTTTCTATGATACACTGCATATTACGTTATATTATAAGGTATTTTCAATGATACTCTGCATATTACGATATGATATAAGGTATTTTCAATGATACACTGCATATTACGTTATATCGTAAGGTATTTTCAATGATACACTGCATATTACGTTATATTATAAGGTATTTTCAATGATACACTGCATATTACGTTATATTATAAGGTATTTTCAATGATACACTGCATATTACGTTATATTATAAGGTATTTTCAATGATACACTGCATATTACGATATGATATAAGGTATTTTCAATGATACACTGCATATTACGTTATATCGTAAGGTATTTTCAATGATACACTGCATATTACGTTATATTATAAGGTATTTTCAATGATACACTGCATATTACGTTATATTATAAGGTATTTTCAATGATACACTGCATATTACGTTATATTATAAGGTATTTTCAATGATACACTGCATATTACGTTATATTAGAAGGTATTTTCAATGATACACTGCATATTACGTTATATTACCAGGTATTTTCAATGATACACTGCATATTACGTTATATTATAAGGTATTATCAAAGATACACTACAAACTACGATATATTAGAAGGTATTTTCAATGGTACACTGTATATTACGTTATATTACATGGTATTTTCTATGATACACTGCATATTACGTTATATTATAAGGTATTTTCAATGATACACTGCATATTACGTTATATTATAAGGTATTTTCAATGATACACTGCATATTACGATATGATATAAGGTATTTTCAATGATACACTGCATATTACGTTATATCGTAAGGTATTTTCAATGATACACTGCATATTACGTTATATTATAAGGTATTTTCAATGATACACTGCATATTACGTTATATTATAAGGTATTTTCAATGATACACTGCATATTACGATATGATATAAGGTATTTTCAATGATACACTGCATGTTACGTTATATCGTAAGGTATTTTCAATGATACACTGCATATTACGTTATATTATAAGGTATTTTCAATGATACACTGCATATTACGTTATATTATAAGGTATTTTCAATGATACACTGCATATTACGTTATATTATAAGGTATTTTCAATGATACACTGCATATTACGTTATATTAGAAGGTATTTTCAATGATACACTGTATATTACGTTATATTATAAGGTATTTTCAATGATACACTGCATATTACGTTATATTATAAGGTATTTTCAATGATACACTGTATATTACGTTATATTACATGGTATTTTCTATGATACACTGCATATTACGTTATATTATAAGGTATTTTCAATGATACACTGCATATTACGTTATATTATAAGGTATTTTCAAAGATACACTACAAATTACGATATGTTATAAGGTATTTTCAATGATACACTGCATATTACGTTATATTATAAGGTATTTTCAATGATACACTGCATATTACGTTATATTATAAGGTATATTCAATGATACACTGCATATTACGTTATATTATAAGGTATTTTCAATGATACACTGCATATTACGTTATATTATAAGGTATTTTCAATGATACACTGCATATTACGTTATATTATAAGGTATTTTCAATGATACACTGCATATTACGTTATATTATAAGGTATTTTCAATGATAAACTACGATATATTAGAAGGTATTTTCAATGATATACTGCATATTACGTTATATTATAAGGTATTTTCAATGATACACTGTATATTACGTTATATTACATGGTATTTTCTATGATACACTGCATATTACGTTATATTATAAGGTATTTTCAATGATACACTGCATATTACGTTATATTATAAGGTATTTTCAATGATACACTGCATATTACGTTATATTATAAGGTATTTTCAATGATACACTGCATATTACGTTATATTATAAGGTATTTTCAATGATAAACTACGATATATTAGAAGGTATTTTCAATGATACACTGCATATTACGTTATATTATAAGGTATTTTCAAAGATACACTACAAATTACGATATGTTATAAGGTATTTTCAATGATACACTGCATATTACGTTATATTATAAGGTATTTTCAATGATACACTGCATATTACGCTATATTATAAGGTATTTTCAATGATACACTACATATTACGTTATATTATAAGGTATTTTCAATGATACACTGCATATTACGTTATATCGTAAGGTATTTTCAATGATACACTGCATATTACGTTATATTATAAGGTATTTTCAATGATACACTGCATATTACGTTATATTATAAGGTATATTCAATGATACACTGCATATTACGTTATATTATAAGGTATTTTCAATGATACACTGCATATTACGTTATATTATAAGGTATTTTCAATGATACACTGCATATTACGTTATATTATAAGGTATTTTCAATGATACACTGCATATTACGTTATATTATAAGGTATTTTCAATGATAAACTACGATATATTAGAAGGTATTTTCAATGATACACTGTATATTACGTTATATTACATGGTATTTTCTATGATACACTGCATATTATGTTATATTATAAGGTATTTTCAATGATACACTGCATATTACGTTATATTATAAGGTATTTTCAATGATAAACTGCATATTACGTTATATTATAAGGTATTTTCAATGATACACTGCATATTACGCTATATTATAAGGTATTTTCAATGATACACTACATATTACGTTATATTATAAGGTATTTTCAATGATACACTGCATATTACGTTATATCGTAAGGTATTTTCAATGATACACTGCATATTACGTTATATTATAAGATATTTTCAATGATACACTGCATATTACGTTATATTATAAGGTATTTTCAATGATACACTGTATATTACGTTATATTACATGGTATTTTCTATGATACACTGCATATTACGTTATATTATAAGGTATTTTCAATGATACACTGCATATTACGTTATATTATAAGGTATTTTCAAAGATACACTACAAATTACGATATGTTATAAGGTATTTTCAATGATACACTGCATATTACGTTATATTATAAGGTATTTTCAATGATACACTGCATATTACGTTATATTATAAGGTATATTCAATGATACACTGCATATTACGTTATATTATAAGGTATTTTCAATGATACACTGCATATTACGTTATATTATAAGGTATTTTCAATGATACACTGCATATTACGTTATATTATAAGGCATTTTCAATGATACACTGCATATTACGTTATATTATAAGGTATTTTCAATGATAAACTACGATATATTAGAAGGTATTTTCAATGATATACTGCATATTACGTTATATTATAAGGTATTTTCAATGATACACTGTATATTACGTTATATTACATGGTATTTTCTATGATACACTGCATATTACGTTATATTATAAGGTATTTTCAATGATACACTGCATATTACGTTATATTATAAGGTATTTTCAATGATACACTGCATATTACGTTATATTATAAGGTATTTTCAATGATACACTGTATATTACGTTATATTATAAGGTATTTTCAATGATACACTGCATATTACGTTATATTATAAGGTATTTTCAATGATACACTGCATATTACGTTATATTATAAGGTATTTTCAATGATAAACTACGATATATTAGAAGGTATTTTCAATGATACACTGCATATTACGTTATATTATAAGGTATTTTCAATGATACACTGTATATTACGTTATATTACATGGTATTTTCTATGATACACTGCATATTATGTTATATTATAAGGTATTTTCAATGATACACTGCATATTACGTTATATTATAAGGTATTTTCAATGATACACTGCATATTACGTTATATTATAAGGTATTTTCAATGATACACTGCATATTACGTTATATTATAAGGTATTTTCAATGATACACTGTATATTACGTTATATTACATGGTATTTTCTATGATACACTGCATATTACGTTATATTATAAGGTATTTTCAATGATACACTGCATATTACGTTATATTATAAGGTATTTTCAAAGATACACTACAAATTACGATATGTTATAAGGTATTTTCAATGATACACTGTATATTACGTTATATTACATGGTATTTTCTATGATACACTGCATATTACGTTATATTATAAGGTATTTTCAATGATACACTGCATATTACGTTATATTATAAGGTATTTTCAAAGATACACTACAAATTACGATATGTTATAAGGTATTTTCAATGATACACTGCATATTACGTTATATTATAAGGTATTTTCAATGATACACTGCATATTACGTTATATTATAAGGTATATTCAATGATACACTGCATATTACGTTATATTATAAGGTATTTTCAATGATACACTGCATATTACGTTATATTATAAGGTATTTTCAATGATACACTGCATATTACGTTATATTATAAGGTATTTTCAATGATAAACTACGATATATTAGAAGGTATTTTCAATGATACACTGCATATTACGTTATATTATAAGGTATTTTCAATGATACACTGTATATTACGTTATATTACATGGTATTTTCTATGATACACTGCATATTACGTTATATTATAAGGTATTTTCAATGATACACTGCATATTACGATATGATATAAGGTATTTTCAATGATACACTGCATATTACGTTATATCGTAAGGTATTTTCAATGATACACTGCATATTACGTTATATTATAAGGTATTTTCAATGATACACTGCATATTACGTTATATTATAAGGTATTTTCAATGATACACTGCATATTACGTTATATTACCAGGTATTTTCAATGATACAATGCATATTACGTTATATTATAAGGTATTATCAAAGATACACTACAAATTACGATATGTTATAAGGTATTTTCAATGGTACACTGCATATTACGTTATATTACATGGTATTTTCAATGATACACTGCATATTACGTTATATTATAAGGTATTTTCAATGATACACTGCATATTACGATATGTTATAAGGTATTTTCAATGATACACTGTATATTACGTTATATTATAAGGTATTTTCAATGATAAACTACGATATATTAGAAGGTATTTTCAATGATACACTGCATATTACGTTATATTATAAGGTATTTTCAATGATAAACTACGATATATTAGAAGGTATTTTCAATGATACACTGCATATTACGTTATATTATAAGGTATTTTCAATGATAAACTACGATATATTAGAAGGTATTTTCAATGATACACTGCATATTACGATATGATATAAGGTATTTTCAATGATACACTGCATATTACGTTATATCGTAAGGTATTTTCAATGATACACTGCATATTACGTTATATTATAAGGTATTTTCAATGATACACTGCATATTACGTTATATTGTAAGGTATTTTCAATGATACACTGCATATTACGTTATATTATAAGGTATTTTCAATGATACACTGCATATTACGATATGTTATAAGGTATTTTCAATGATACACTGTATATTACGTTATATTATAAGGTATTTTCAATGATACACTGCATATTACGTTATATTATAAGGTATTTTCAATGATAAACTACGATATATTAGAAGGTATTTTCAATGATACACTGCATATTACGTTATATTATAAGGTATTTTCAATGATAAACTACGATATATTAGAAGGTATTTTCAATGATACACTGCATATTACGTTATATTATAAGGTATTTTCAATGATAAACTACGATATATTAGAAGGTATTTTCAATGATACACTGCATATTACGTTATATTATAAGGTATTTTCAATGATAAACTACGATATATTAGAAGGTATTTTCAATGATACACTGCATATTACGTTATATTATAAGGTATTTTCAATGATACACTGTATATTACGTTATATTACATGGTATTTTCTATGATACACTGCATATTACGTTATATTATAAGGTATTTTCAATGATACACTGCATATTACGATATGATATAAGGTATTTTCAATGATACACTGCATATTACGTTATATCGTAAGGTATTTTCAATGATACACTGCATATTACGTTATATTATAAGGTATTTTCAATGATACACTGGATATTACGCTATATTATAAGGTATTTTCAAAGATACACTACAAATTACGATATGTTATAAGGTATTTTCGATGGTACACTGCATATTACGTTATATTATATGGTATTTTCAATGATACACTGCATATTACGATATGTAATAAGGTATTTTCAATGATACACTGCATATTACGTTATATTACATGGTATTTTCATTGATACACTGCATATTACGTTATATTATAAGGTATTTTCAATGATACACTGCATATTACGTTATATTATAAGGTATTTTCAATGATACACTGCATATTACGTTATATTATAATGTATTTTCAATGATACACTGTATATTACGTTATATTACATGGTATTTTCTATGATACACTGCATATTACGTTATATTATAAGGTATTTTCAATGATACACTGCATATTACGATATGATATAAGGTATTTTCAATGATACACTGCATATTACGTTATATCGTAAGGTATTTTCAATGATACACTGCATATTACGTTATATTATAAGGTATTTTCAATGATACACTGCATATTACGTTATATTATAAGGTATTTTCAATGATACACTGCATATTACGTTATATTATAAGGTATTTTCAATGATACACTGCATATTACGATATGTTATAATGTATTTTCAATGATACACTGCATATTACGTTATATTATAAGGTATTTTCAATGATACACTGCATATTACGTTATATTATAAGGTATTTTCAATGATAAACTACGATATATTAGAAGGTATTTTCAATGATACACTGCATATTACGTTATATTATAAGGTATTTTCAATGATAAACTACGATATATTAGAAGGTATTTTCAATGATACACTGCATATTACGTTATATTATAAGGTATTTTCAATGATAAACTACGATATATTAGAAGGTATTTTCAATGATACACTGCATATTACGTTATATTATAAGGTATTTTCAATGATAAACTACGATATATTAGAAGGTATTTTCAATGATACACTGCATATTACGTTATATTATAAGGTATTTTCAATGATACACTGTATATTACGTTATATTACATGGTATTTTCTATGATACACTGCATATTACGTTATATTATAAGGTATTTTCAATGATACACTGCATATTACGATATGATATAAGGTATTTTCAACGATACACTGCATATTACGTTATATCGTAAGGTATTTTCAATGATACACTGCATATTACGTTATATTATAAGGTATTTTCAATGATACACTGCATATTACGTTATATTATAAGGTATTTTCAATGATACACTGCATATTACGTTATATTATAAGGTATTTTCAATGATACACTGCATATTACGATATGTTATAAGGTATTTTCAATGATACACTGTATATTACGTTATATTATAAGGTATTTTCAATGATACACTGCATATTACGTTATATTATATGGTATTTTCAATGATAAACTACGATATATTAGAAGGTATTTTCAATGATAAACTACGATATATTAGAAGGTATTTTCAATGATACACTGCATATTACGTTATATTATAAGGTATTTTCACTGATACACTGTATATTACGTTATATTACATGGTATTTTCTATGATACACTGCATATTACGTTATATTATAAGGTATTTTCAATGATACTCTGCATATTACGATATGATATAAGGTATTTTCAATGATACACTGCATATTACGTTATATCGTAAGGTATTTTCAATGATACACTGCATATTACGTTATATTATAAGGTATTTTCAATGATACACTGCATATTACGTTATATTATAAGGTATTTTCAATGATACACTGCATATTACGTTATATTATAAGGTATTTTCAATGATACACTGCATATTACGATATGATATAAGGTATTTTCAATGATACACTGCATATTACGTTATATCGTAAGGTATTTTCAATGATACACTGCATATTACGTTATATTATAAGGTATTTTCAATGATACACTGCATATTACGTTATATTATAAGGTATTTTCAATGATACACTGCATATTACGTTATATTATAAGGTATTTTCAATGATACACTGCATATTACGTTATATTAGAAGGTATTTTCAATGATACACTGCATATTACGTTATATTACCAGGTATTTTCA
>CAKAJI010001039.1:0-31722 GCA_916610255.1 Lasioglossum lativentre
ACGTTATATTATAAGGTATTTTCAATGATACACTGCATATTACGTTATATTATAAGGTATTTTCAATGATACACTGCATATTACGTTTTATTATAAGGTATTTTCAATGATACACTGCATATTACATTATATTATTAGGTATTTTCAATGATACACTAAAAAATTACGATATATTATAAGGTATTTTCGATGATACACTGCATATTACGATATATTAGAAGATGTTTTCAATGATAAACTACTATATATTATGAGGTATTTTCAATGATGCACTGCATATTACGTTATACTATATGGTATTTTCAATGATACACTACAAATTACGATATATTAAAAGGTATTTTCAATGACACACTGCATATTACGTTGTATTATAAGGTATTTTCAATGATACACTGCATATTACGTTATATTATAAGGTATTTTCAATGATACACTGCATATTACGTTATATTATAAGGTATTTTCAATGATACACTGCATATTACGTTATATCATAAGGTATTTTCAATGATACACTGCATATTACGTAATATTACAAGGTATTTTCAATGATACACTGCATATTACGTTATATTATAAGGTATTTTCAATGATGCACTGCATATTACGTTATACTATATGGTATTTTCAATGATACACTACAAATTACGATATATTATAAGGTATTTTCAATGATACACTGCATATTACGTTGTATTATAAGGTTTTTTCATTGATAGACTAGAATTACCATATATTCTAAGGTATTTTCAATGATACACTGCATATTACGTTTTATTATAAGGTATTATCAATGATACACTGCATATTACGTTATATTATATGGTATTTTCAATGATACACTGCATATTACGTTATATTATAAAGTATTTTCAATGATAAACTATATATTACGATATATTATATGGTATTTTCAATGATACACTGCATATTACGTTATATTATAAGGTATTTTCATTGATACACTACAAATTACCATATATTATAAGGTATTTTCAATGATACACTGCATATTACATTATATCATAAGGTATTTTCAATGATACACTGCATATTACGTTATATTATATGTATTTTCAATGATACACTGCAAATGACGTTATATTATAAGATGTTTTCAATGATACACTGCATATTACGTTATATTATGAGGTATTTTCAATGATGCACTGCATATTACGTTATATCATAAAGTATTTTCAATGATACACTGCATATTACGTTATATTATAAGATGTTTTCAATGATAAACTACTATATATTATAAGGTATTTTCAATGATACACTGCATATTACGTTGTATTATAAGGTTTTTTCATTGATAGACTAGAATTACCATATATTCTAAGGTATTTTCAATGATACACTGCATATTACGTTTTATTATAAGGTATTTTCAATGATACACTGCATATTACGTTATATTATATGGTATTTTCAATGATACACTGCATATTACGTTATATTATAAAGTATTTTCAATGATAAACTATATATTACGATATATTATATGGTATTTTCAATGATACACTGCATATTACGTTATATTATAAGGTATTTTCATTGATACACTACAAATTACCATATATTATAAGGTATTTTCAATGATACACTGCATATTACATTATATCATAAGGTATTTTCAATGATACACTGCATATTACGTTATATTATAAGGTATTTTCAATGATACACTGCATATGACGTTATATTATAAGATGTTTTCAATGATACACTGCATATTACGTTATATTATAAGGTATTTTTAATGATACACTACAAATTACGATATATTATAAGGTATTTTCAATGATACACTGCATATTACGTTATATTATATGGTATTTTCAATGATACACTGCATATTACGTTTTATTATAAGGTATTTTCAATGATACACTGCATATTACGTTTTATTATAAGGTATTTTCAATGATGCACTGCATATTACGTTATACTATATGGTATTTTCAATGATACACTACAAATTACGATATATTATAAGGTATTTTCAATGATACACTGCATATTACGTTATATTATTAGGTATTTTCAATGATACACTAAAAAATTACGATATATTATAGGGTATTTTCAATGATACACTACAAATTACGATATATTATAAGGTATTTTCGATGATACACTGCATTTTACGATATATTAGAAGGTATTTTGATTGATACAGTTCAAATTACCATATATTATAAGGTATTTTCAATGATATACTGCACATTACGTTATATCATAAGGTATTTTCAATGATACACTGCATATTACGTTATATTATAAGATGTTTTCAATGATAAACTACTATATATTATAAGGTATTTTCAATGATGCACTGCATATTACGTTATATCATAAGGTATTTTCAATGATACACTGCATATTACGTTATATTATAAGGTATTTTCAATGATACACTGCATATGACGTTATATTATAAGATGTTTTCAATGATACACTGCATATTACGTTATATTATAAGGTATTTTTAATGATACACTACAAATTACGATATATTATAAGGTATTTTCAATGATACACTGCATATTACGTTATATTATATGGTATTTTCAATGATACACTGCATATTACGTTTTATTATAAGGTATTTTCAATGATACACTGCATATTACGTTTTATTGTAAGGTATTTTCAATGATGCACTGCATATTACGTTATACTATATGGTATTTTCAATGATACACTACAAATTACGATATATTATAAGGTATTTTCAATGATACACTGCATATTACGTTATATTATTAGGTATTTTCAATGATACACTAAAAAATTACGATATATTATAGGGTATTTTCAATGATACACTACAAATTACGATATATTATAAGGTATTTTCGATGATACACTGCATTTTACGATATATTAGAAGGTATTTTGATTGATACAGTTCAAATTACCATATATTATAAGGTATTTTCAATGATATACTGCACATTACGTTATATCATAAGGTATTTTCAATGATACACTGCATATTACGTTATATTATAAGATGTTTTCAATGATAAACTACTATATATTATAAGGTATTTTCAATGATGCACTGCATATTACGTTATACTATATGGTATTTTCAATGATACACTACAAATTACGATATATTATAAGGTATTTTCAATGATACACTGCATATTACGTTGTATTATAAGGTATTTTCATTGATAGACTAGAATTACCATATATTCTAAGGTATTTTCAATGATACACTGCATATTACATGTTATTATAAGGTACTTTCAATGATACACTGCATATTACGTTATATTATAAGGTATTTTCAATGATACACTGCATATTACGTTATATTATAAGGCATTTTCAATGATACACTGCATATTACGTTATATTATAAGGTATTTTCAATGATACACTGCATATTACGTTATATCATAAGGTATTTTCAATGATACACTGCATATTACGTAATATTACAAGGTATTTTCAATGATACACTGCATATTACGTTATATTATCAGGTATTTTCAATGATACACTGCATATTACGTTATATTATAAGGTATTTTCAATGATGCACTGCATATTACGTTATACTATATGGTATTTTCAATGATACACTACAAATTACGATATATTATAAGGTATTTTCAATGATACACTGCATATTACGTTGTATTATAAGGTATTTTCATTGATAGACTAGAATTACCATATATTCTAAGGTATTTTCAATGATACACTGCATATTACGTTTTATTATAAGGTATTTTCAATGATACACTGCATATTACGTTATATCATAAAGTATTTTCAATGATACACTGCATATTACGTTATATTATAAGGTATTTTCAATGATACAGTGCATATTACGTTATATTATAAGGTATTTTCAATGATGCACTGCATATTACGTTATACTATATGGTATTTTCAATGATACACTACAAATTACGATATATTATAAGGTATTTTCAATGATACACTGCATATTACGTTGTATTATAAGGTATTTTCATTGATAGACTAGAATTACCATATATTCCAAGGTATTTTCAATGATACACTGCATATTACGTTTTATTATAAGGCATTTTCAATGATACACTGCATATTACGTTATATCATAAAGTATTTTCAATGATACACTGCATATTACGTTATATTATAAGGTATTTTCAATGATACAGTGCATATTACGTTATATTATAAGGTATTTTCAATGATGCACTGCATATTACGTTATACTATATGGTATTTTCAATGATACACTGCATATTACGTTATATTATAAGGTATTTTCAATGATACAGTGCATATTACGTTATATTATAAGGTATTTTCAATGATGCACTGCATATTACGTTATACTATATGGTATTTTCAATGATACACTACAAATTACGATATATTATAAGGTATTTTCAATGATACACTGCATATTACGTTGTATTATAAGGTATTTTCATTGATAGACTAGAATTACCATATATTCCAAGGTATTTTCAATGATACACTGCATATTACGTTTTATTATAAGGTATTTTCAATGATACACGGCATATTACGTTATATTATATGGTATTTTCAATGATACACTGCATATTACGTTTTATTATAAGGTATTTTCAATGATACACTGCATATTACGTTATATCATAAGGTTTTTTCAATGATACACTGCATATTACGTTATATTATAAGGTATTTTCAATGATACACTGCATATTACGTTATATTATAAGGTATTTTCAATGATACACTGCATATTACGTTTTATTATAAGGTATTTTCAATGATACACTGCATATTACATTATATTATTAGGTATTTTCAATGATACACTAAAAAATTACGATATATTATAAGGTATTTTCGATGATACACTGCATATTACGATATATTAGAAGGTATTTTGATTGATACAGTTCAAATTACCATATATTATAAGGTATTTTCAATGATATACTGCATATTACGTTATATCATAATGTATCTTCAATGATACACTGCATATTACGTTATATTATAAGATGTTTTCAATGATAAACTACTATATATTATAAGGTATTTTCAATGATGCACTGCATATTACGTTATACTATATGGTATTTTCAATGATACACTACAAATTACGATATATTATAAGGTATTTTCAATGATACACTGCATATTACGTTGTATTATAAGGTATTTTCAATGTTCCCCTGCATATTACGTTATATTATAAGGTATTTTCAATGATACACTGCATATTACGTTATATTATAAGGTATTTTCAATGATACACTGCATATTACGTTGTATTATAAGGTATTTTCAATGATACACTGCATATTACGTTGTATTATAAGGTATTTTCAATGATACACTGCATATTACGTTGTATTATAAGGTTTTTTCATTGATAGACTAGAATTACCATATATTATAAGGTATTATCAATGATACACTGCATATTACGTTATATTATATGGTATTTTCAATGATACACTGCATATTACGTTATATTATAAAGTATTTTCAATGATAAACTATATATTACGATATATTATATGGTATTTTCAATGATACACTGCATATTACGTTATATTATAAGGTATTTTCATTGATACACTACAAATTACCATATATTATAAGGTATTTTCAATGATACACTGCATATTACATTATATCATAAGGTATTTTCAATGATACACTGCATATTACGTTATATTATATGTATTTTCAATGATACACTGCAAATGACGTTATATTATAAGATGTTTTCAATGATACACTGCATATTACGTTATATTATGAGGTATTTTCAATGATGCACTGCATATTACGTTATATCATAAAGTATTTTCAATGATACACTGCATATTACGTTATATTATAAGATGTTTTCAATGATAAACTACTATATATTATAAGGTATTTTCAATGATGCACTGCATATTACGTTATACTATATGGTATTTTCAATGATACACTACAAATTACGATATATTATAAGGTATTTTCAATGATACACTGCATATTACGTTGTATTATAAGGTATTTTCATTGATAGACAAGAATTACCATATATTCTAAGGTATTTTCAATGATACACTGCATATTACGTTTTATTATAAGGTATTTTCAATGATACACTGCATATTACGTTTTATTATAAGGTATTTTCAATGATACACTGCATATTACGTTATATCATAAAGTATTTTCAATGATACACTGCATATTACGTTATATTATAAGATGTTTTCAATGATAAACTACTATATATTATAAGGTATTTTCAATGATGCACTGCATATTACGTTATACTATATGGTATTTTCAATGATACACTACAAATTACGATATATTATAAGGTATTTTCAATGATACACTGCATATTACGTTATATTATTAGGTATTTTCAATGATACACTAAAAAATTACGATATATTATAGGGTATTTTCAATGATACACTACAAATTACGATATATTATAAGGTATTTTCAATGATACACTGCATATTACGTTGTATTATAAGGTATTTTCAATGATACACTGCATATTACGTTGTATTATAAGGTATTTTCAATGATACACTGCATATTACGTTGTATTATAAGGTATTTTCAATGATACACTGCATATTACGTTATATTATAAGGTATTTTCAATGATACACTGCATATTACGTTATATTATAAGGTATTTTCAATGATACACTGCATATTACGTTATATCGTAAGGTATTTTCAATGATACACTGCATATTACGTAATATTACAAGGTATTTTCAATGATACACTGCATATTACGTTATATTATAAGGTATTTTCAATGATGCACTGCATATTACGTTATACTATATGGTATTTTCAATGATACACTACAAATTACGATATATTATAAGGTATTTTCAATGATACACTGCATATTACGTTGTATTATAAGGTTTTTTCATTGATAGACTAGAATTACCATATATTATAAGGTATTATCAATGATACACTGCATATTACGTTATATTATATGGTATTTTCAATGATACACTGCATATTACGTTATATTATAAAGTATTTTCAATGATAAACTATATATTACGATATATTATATGGTATTTTCAATGATACACTGCATATTACGTTATATTATAAGGTATTTTCATTGATACACTACAAATTACCATATATTATAAGGTATTTTCAATGATACACTGCATATTACATTATATCATAAGGTATTTTCAATGATACACTGCATATTAAGTTATATTATATGTATTTTCAATGATGCACTGCAAATGACGTTATATTATAAGATGTTTTCAATGATACACTGCATATTACGTTATATTATGAGGTATTTTCAATGATGCACTGCATATTACGTTATATCATAAAGTATTTTCAATGATACACTGCATATTACGTTATATTATAAGATGTTTTCAATGATACACTACTATATATTATAAGGTATTTTCAATGATGCACTGCATATTACGTTATACTATATGGTATTTTCAATGATACACTACAAATTACGATATATTATAAGGTATTTTCAATGATACACTGCATATTACGTTGTATTATAAGGTATTTTCATTGATAGACAAGAATTACCATATATTCTAAGGTATTTTCAATGATACACTGCATATTACGTTTTATTATAAGGTATTTTCAATGATACACTGCATATTACGTTTTATTATAAGGTATTTTCAATGATACACTGCATATTACGTTATATCATAAAGTATTTTCAATGATACACTGCATATTACGTTATATTATAAGATGTTTTCAATGATAAACTACTATATATTATAAGGTATTTTCAATGATGCACTGCATATTACGTTATACTATATGGTATTTTCAATGATACACTACAAATTACGATATATTATAAGGTATTTTCAATGATACACTGCATATTACGTTATATTATTAGGTATTTTCAATGATACACTAAAAAATTACGATATATTATAGGGTATTTTCAATGATACACTACAAATTACGATATATTATAAGGTATTTTCGATGATACACTGCATTTTACGATATATTAGAAGGTATTTTGATTGATACAGTTCAAATTACCATATATTATAAGGTATTTTCAATGATATACTGCACATTACGTTATATCATAAGGTATTTTCAATGATACACTGCATAGTACGTTATATTATAAGATGTTTTCAATGATAAACTACTATATATTATAAGGTATTTTCAATGATGCACTGCATATTACGTTATACTATATGGTATTTTCAATGATACACTACAAATTACGATATATTATAAGGTATTTTCAATGATACACTGCATATTACGTTGTATTATAAGGTATTTTCATTGATAGACTAGAATTACCATATATTCTAAGGTATTTTCAATGATACACTGCATATTACGTTTTATTATAAGGTATTTTCAATGATACACTGCATATTACGTTATATCATAAAGTATTTTCAATGATAAACTACATATTACGATATATTATATGGTATTTTCAATGATACACTGCATATTACGTTATATTATAAGGTATTTTCATTGATACACTACAAATTACCATATATTATAAGGTATTTTCAATGATACACTGCATATTACATTATATCATAAGGTATTTTCAATGATACACAGCATATTACGTTTTATTATAAGGTATTTTCAATGATACACAGCATATTACGTTATATAATAAGGTATTTTCAATGATACACTGCATATTACGTTATATTATAAGGTATTTTCAATGATACACTGCATATTACGTTATATTATAAGGTATTTTCAATGATACACTGCATATTACGTTTTATTATAAGGTATTTTCAATGATACACGGCATATTACGTTATATTATATGGTATTTTCAATGATACACTGCATATTACGTTATATTATAAGGTATTTACAATGATACACTGCATATTACGTTATATCATAAGGTATTTTCAATGATACACTGCATATTACGTTGTATTATAAGGTATTTTCATTGATACACTACAAATTACCATATATTATAAGGTATTTTCAATGATACACTGCATATTACATTATATCATAAGGTATTTTCAATGATACACTGCATATTACGTTATATTATAAGGTATTTACAATGATACACTGCATATTACGTTGTATTATAAGGTATTTTCATTGATACACTACAAATTACCATATATTATAACGTATTTTCAATGATACACTGCATATTACATTATATCATAAGGTATTTTCAATGATACACTGCATATTACATTATATTATTAGGTATTTTCAATGATACACTAAAAAATTACGATATATTATAAGGTATTTTCGATGATACACTGCATATTACGATATATTAGAAGGTATTTTGATTGATACAGTTCAAATTACCATATATTATAAGGTATTTTCAATGATATACTGCATATTACGTTATATCATAATGTATCTTCAATGATACACTGCATATTACGTTATATTATAAGATGTTTTCAATGATAAACTACTATATATTATAAGGTATTTTCAATGATGCACTGCATATTACGTTATACTATATGGTATTTTCAATGATACACTACAAATTACGATATATTATAAGGTATTTTCAATGATACACTGCATATTACGTTGTATTATAAGGTATTTTCAATGATACACTGCATATTACGTTATATTATAAGGTATTTTCAATGATACACTGCATATTACGTTATATTATAAGGTATTTTCAATGATACACTGCATATTACGTTATATCATAAGGTATTTTCAATGATACACTGCATATTACGTAATATTACAAGGTATTTTCAATGATACACTGCATATTACGTTATATTATAAGGTATTTTCAATGATGCACTGCATATTACGTTATACTATATGGTATTTTCAATGATACACTACAAATTACGATATATTATAAGGTATTTTCAATGATACACTGCATATTACGTTGTATTATAAGGTATTTTCATTGATAGACTAGAATTACCATATATTATAAGGTATTATCAATGATACACTGCATATTACGTTATATTATATGGTATTTTCAATGATACACTGCATATTACGTTATATTATAAAGTATTTTCAATGATAAACTATATATTACGATATATTATATGGTATTTTCAATGATACACTGCAAATGACGTTATATTATAAGATGTTTTCAATGATACACTGCATATTACGTTATATTATGAGGTATTTTCAATGATGCACTGCATATTACGTTATATCATAAAGTATTTTCAATGATACACTGCATATTACGTTATATTATAAGATGTTTTCAATGATAAACTACTATATATTATAAGGTATTTTCAATGATGCACTGCATATTACGTTATACTATATGGTATTTTCAATGATACACTACAAATTACGATATATTATAAGGTATTTTCAATGATACACTGCATATTACGTTGTATTATAAGGTATTTTCATTGATAGACAAGAATTACCATATATTCTAAGGTATTTTCAATGATACACTGCATATTACGTTTTATTATAAGGTATTTTCAATGATACACTGCATATTACGTTTTATTATAAGGTATTTTCAATGATACACTGCATATTACGTTATATCATAAAGTATTTTCAATGATACACTGCATATTACGTTATATTATAAGATGTTTTCAATGATAAACTACTATATATTATAAGGTATTTTCAATGATGCACTGCATATTACGTTATACTATATGGTATTTTCAATGATACACTACAAATTACGATATATTATAAGGTATTTTCAATGATACACTGCATATTACGTTATATTATTAGGTATTTTCAATGATACACTTAAAAATTACGATATATTATAGGGTATTTTCAATGATACACTACAAATTACGATATATTATAAGGTATTTTCGATGATACACTGCATTTTACGATATATTAGAAGGTATTTTGATTGATACAGTTCAAATTACCATATATTATAAGGTATTTTCAATGATATACTGCACATTACGTTATATCATAAGGTATTTTCAATGATACACTGCATATTACGTTATATTATAAGATGTTTTCAATGATAAACTACTATATATTATAAGGTATTTTCAATGATGCACTGCATATTACGTTATACTATATGGTATTTTCAATGACACACTACAAATTACGATATATTATAAGGTATTTTCAATGATACACTGCATATTACGTTGTATTATAAGGTATTTTCATTGATAGACTAGAATTACCTTATATTCTATGGTATTTTCAATGATACACTGCATATTACATGTTATTATGAGGTACTTTCAATGATACACTGCATATTACGTTATATTATAAGGTATTTTCAATGATACACTGCATATTACGTTATATTATAAGGCATTTTCAATGATACACTGCATATTACGTTATATTATAATGTATTTTCAATGATACACTGCATATTACGTTATATCATAAGGTATTTTCAATGATACACTGCATATTACGTTATATTATAAGGTATTTTCAATGATACAGTGCATATTACGTTATATTATAAGGTATTTTCAATGATGCACTGCATATTACGTTATACTATATGGTATTTTCAATGATACACTACAAATTACGATATATTATAAGGTATTTTCAATGATACACTGCATATTACGTTGTATTATAAGGTATTTTCATTGATAGACTAGAATTACCATATATTCTAAGGTATTTTCAATGATACACTGCATATTACGTTTTATTATAAGGTATTTTCAATGATACACTGCATATTACGTTATATCATAAAGTATTTTCAATGATAAACTACATATTACGATATATTATATGGTATTTTCAATGATACACTGCATATTACGTTATATTATAAGGTATTTTCATTGATACACTACAAATTACCATATATTATAAGGTATTTTCAATGATACACTGCACATTACATTATATCATAAGGTATTTTCAATGATACACAGCATATTACGTTTTATTATAAGGTATTTTCAATGATACACAGCATATTACGTTATATCATAAGGTATTTTCAATGATACACTGCATATTACGTTATATTATAAGGTATTTTCAATGATACACTGCATATTACGTTATATTATAAGGTATTTTCAATGATACACTGCATATTACGTTTTATTATAAGGTATTTTCAATGATACACGGCATATTACGTTATATTATATGGTATTTTCAATGATACACTGCATATTACGTTATATTATAAGGTATTTACAATGATACACTGCATATTACGTTATATCATAAGGTATTTTCAATGATACACTGCATATTACGTTGTATTATAAGGTATTTTCATTGATACACTACAAATTACCATATATTATAAGGTATTTTCAATGATACACTGCATATTACATTATATCATAAGGTATTTTCAATGATACACTGCATATTACGTTATATTATAAGGTATTTACAATGATACACTGCATATTACGTTGTATTATAAGGTATTTTCAATGATACACTGCATATTACGTTATATTATAAGGTATTTTCAATGATACACTGCATATTACGTTATATTATAAGGTATTTTCAATGATACACTGCATATTACGTTATATCATAAGGTATTTTCAATGATACACTGCATATTACGTAATATTACAAGGTATTTTCAATGATACACTGCATATTACGTAATATTACAAGGTATTTTCAATGATACACTGCATATTACGTTATATTATAAGGTATTTTCAATGATGCACTGCATATTACGTTATACTATATGGTATTTTCAATGATACACTACAAATTACGATATATTATAAGGTATTTTCAATGATACACTGCATATTACGTTGTATTATAAGGTTTTTTCATTGATAGACTAGAATTACCATATATTATAAGGTATTATCAATGATACACTGCATATTACGTTATATTATATGGTATTTTCAATGATACACTGCAAATTACGTTATATTATAAAGTATTTTCAATGATAAACTATATATTACGATATATTATATGGTATTTTCAATGATACACTGCAAATGACGTTATATTATAAGATGTTTTCAATGATACACTGCATATTACGTTATATTATGAGGTATTTTCAATGATACACTGCATATTACGTTATATCATAAAGTATTTTCAATGATACACTGCATATTACGTTATATTATAAGATGTTTTCAATGATAAACTACTATATATTATAAGGTATTTTCAATGATGCACTGCATATTACGTTATACTATATGGTATTTTCAATGATACACTACAAATTACGATATATTATAAGGTATTTTCAATGATACACTGCATATTACGTTGTATTATAAGGTATTTTCATTGATAGACAAGAATTACCATATATTCTAAGGTATTTTCAATGATACACTGCATATTACGTTTTATTATAAGGTATTTTCAATGATACACTGCATATTACGTTTTATTATAAGGTATTTTCAATGATACACTGCATATTACGTTATATCATAAAGTATTTTCAATGATACACTGCATATTACGTTATATTATAAGATGTTTTCAATGATAAACTACTATATATTATAAGGTATTTTCAATGATGCACTGCATATTACGTTATACTATATGGTATTTTCAATGATACACTACAAATTACGATATATTATAAGGTATTTTCAATGATACACTGCATATTACGTTATATTATTAGGTATTTTCAATGATACTGTGACGTTCGTCACCACAGTCCGTCCTGCTCTTGCAAGCCCAGGCCGTTCCTGTGGTATATTTTCAAGGGGCCTGCCCCTCATTCATACGCCACTATTTCAAATCTCACAAGAATAAAGTTTCAAGGGACCGTTTCCCTATTGATACGGTCCGTTCCAGTCTAGTGAACCTACTACGTCGCAACCCCCACCAGAAGTCGAAATCATCGAGACAGCGGATCAAATCGATCATTAGTAGTCGACAGTCCGAACCGACAACACCATTCCTGCACCTGAATTATCTCACGAAATACGATAAGGACATAGTCTGAGAACAGAATTATTTCACGAAATACGATAAGGACATAGTCTGAGAACAGAATTATTTCACGAAATACGATAAGAACATAGTCTGAGAACTGAATTATTTCACGAAATACGATAAAGGACATAGTCTCAGAACAGAATTATTTCACGAAATACGATAAGGACATAGTCTCAGAACAGAATTATTTCACAAAATACGATAAAGGACTTAGACGCAGGAACGTCGATCCACCTCCAGTGATCCACTACCCCTTCCACTGGAACAACTTGACATGTGATTGGGACTACCCCCTTCCACCAACGTTGGACTATAAGGGAAGCAGCTGGACACCTACGAAGTCAGTTGAATTCAGGAATCAGTCGAAAGCAGTTGAATTCAGGAATCAGTCGAAAGCAGTTGAATTCAGGAATCAGTCGAAAGCAGTTGAATTCAGGAATCAGTCGAAAGCAGTTGAATTCAGGAATCAGTCGAAAGCAGTCGAAGTCGGAGTCAGTCGAAGTCAGGAGTCAGTCGAAGTCAGGAGTCAGTCGAAGTCAGGAGTCAGTCGAAGTCAGGAGTCAGTCGAAGTCAGGAGTCAGTCGAAGTCACGAGTCAGCTGAAGTCTGAAGTCAGAATTCTCCGGTGCACCATCCAGTGCAACGACTGTTCGCGTTCACTTTCCTCAATCCAACCTTTTAACCATTTACCTTCTTCCATCATTCTCGATGATGAAACCGAGAGCACTTTGAACTATTTGTAGTTCTGGAACTCAAACTGAGAGGATACACCACCTCCTTCCTAATCCCCTTATACGTCGATATTGCTGCGTGCGGACCAGCACAGAATAAATTCATTTGCGTGTGCGAACGTGCGTGTATCAAGAACCTTAGTCGTGAGAGGAGTCGCCAACCACTTTTTCACCCCTGTCATATACCTACACGTTCGAGCACGGCGGACTGGATCTAGCCTCTCGAGCTCCCCCACTACCACATTCCTGGCGGACTGGGTCCAGCCGTTTGTGCGTCCTTCAATTTCCCTCGAACTAGGCGGACTGGGTCTAGCCGTTCGAGTTCCCTCACCTACCACAATCTTGGCGGACTAGGTCTAGCCGTTTGTGAAGTCTCCAATTTTCCTCGAACTAGGCGGACTGGGTCCAGCCGTTCGACCTACCGTACCCACCCACAATCTTGGCGGACTTGGTCCAGCCGTTTGCGTGTGCGTACTCCAATTCACGGCCCAGGCGGACTAGGTCCAGCCGACCGGGGATCCCATCCCGACATTCTCTCTCTGACGACGGAACGACGTAACTCGTCCTACGTCGCAACGAACCGTAAACATCGAAATAAATTCGCACGCGTAAAAACGTAACGTCTTCGCGGACCCCGCGTGAGACGTAACAATACACTAAAAAATTACGATATATTATAGGGTATTTTCAATGATACACTACAAATTACGATATATTATAAGGTATTTTCGATGATACACTGCATTTTACGATATATTAGAAGGTATTTTGATTGATACAGTTCAAATTACCATATATTATAAGGTATTTTCATTGATACACTACAAATTACCATATATTATAAGGTATTTTCAATGATACACTGCATATTACATTATATCATAAGGTATTTTCAATGATACACTGCATATTACATTATATTATTAGGTATTTTCAATGATACACTAAAAAATTACGATATATTATAAGGTATTTTCGATGATACACTGCATATTACGATATATTAGAAGGTATTTTGATTGATACAGTTCAAATTACCATATATTATAAGGTATTTTCAATGATATACTGCATATTACGTTATATCATAATGTATCTTCAATGATACACTGCATATTACGTTATATTATAAGATGTTTTCAATGATAAACTACTATATATTATAAGGTATTTTCAATGATGCACTGCATATTACGTTATACTATATGGTATTTTCAATGATACACTACAAATTACGATATATTATAAGATATTTTCAATGATACACTGCATATTACGTTGTATTATAAGGTATTTTCATTGATAGACTAGAATTACCATATATTCTAAGGTATTTTCAATGATACACTGCATATTACGTTATATTATAAGGTATTTTCAATGATACACTGCATATTACGTTATATTATAAGGTATTTTCAATGATACAGTGCATATTACGTTTTATTATAAGGTATTTTCAATGATACACTGCATATTACGTTGTATTATAAGGTATTTTCATTGATAGACTAGAATTACCATATATTCTAAGGTATTTTCAATGATACACTGCATATTACGTTGTATTATAAGGTATTTTCATTGATACACTACAAATTACCATATATTATAAGGTATTTTCAATGATACACTGCATATTACATTATATCATAAGGTATTTTCAATGATACACTGTATATTACGTTATATTATAAGGTATTTACAATGATACACTGCATATTACGTTGTATTATAAGGTATTTTCATTGATACACTACAAATTACCATATATTATAAGGTATTTTCAATGATACACTGCATATTACATTATATCATAAGGTATTGTCAATGATACACAGCATATTACGTTTTATTATAAGGTATTTTCAATGATACACTGCATATTACGTTATATCATAAGGTATTTTCAATGATACACTGCATATTACGTTATATTATAAGGTATTTTCAATGATACACTGCATATTACGTTATATTATAAGGTATTTTCAATGATACACTGCATATTACGTTTTATTATAAGGTATTTTCAATGATACACTGCATATTACATTATATTATTAGGTATTTTCAATGATACACTAAAAAATTACGATATATTATAAGGTATTTTCGATGATACACTGCATATTACGATATATTAGAAGGTATTTTGATTGATACAGTTCAAATTACCATATATTATAAGGTATTTTCAATGATATACTGCATATTACGTTATATCATAATGTATCTTAAAAGATACACTGCATATTACGTTATATTATAAGATGTTTTCAATGATAAACTACTATATATTATAAGGTATTTTCAATGATGCACTGCATATTACGTTATACTATATGGTATTTTCAATGATACACTACAAATTACGATATATTATAAGGTATTTTCAATGATACACTGCATATTACGTTGTATTATAAGGTTTTTTCATTGATAGACTAGAATTACCATATATTATAAGGTATTATCAATGATACACTGCATATTACGTTATATTATATGGTATTTTCAATGATACACTGCATATTACGTTATATTATAAAGTATTTTCAATGATAAACTATATATTACGATATATTATATGGTATTTTCAATGATACACTGCAAATGACGTTATATTATAAGATGTTTTCAATGATACACTGCATATTACGTTATATTATGAGGTATTTTCAATGATGCACTGCATATTACGTTATATCATAAAGTATTTTCAATGATACACTGCATATTACGTTATATTATAAGATGTTTTCAATGATAAACTACTATATATTATAAGGTATTTTCAATGATGCACTGCATATTACGTTCTACTATATGGTATTTTCAATGATACACTACAAATTACGATATATTATAAGGTATTTTCAATGATACACTGCATATTACGTTGTATTATAAGGTATTTTCATTGATAGACAAGAATTACCATATATTCTAAGGTATTTTCAATGATACACTGCATATTACGTTTTATTATAAGGTATTTTCAATGATACACTGCATATTACGTTTTATTATAAGGTATTTTCAATGATACACTGCATATTACGTTATATCATAAAGTATTTTCAATGATACACTGCATATTACGTTATATTATAAGATGTTTTCAATGATAAACTACTATATATTATAAGGTATTTTCAATGATGCACTGCATATTACGTTATACTATATGGTATTTTCAATGATACACTACAAATTACGATATATTATAAGGTATTTTCAATGATACACTGCATATTACGTTATATTATTAGGTATTTTCAATGATACACTAAAAAATTACGATATATTATAGGGTATTTTCAATGATACACTACAAATTACGATATATTATAAGGTATTTTCGATGATACACTGCATTTTACGATATATTAGAAGGTATTTTGATTGATACAGTTCAAATTACCATATATTATAAGGTATTTTCAATGATATACTGCACATTACGTTATATCATAAGGTATTTTCAATGATACACTGCATATTACGTTATATTATAAGATGTTTTCAATGATAAACTACTATATATTATAAGGTATTTTCAATGATGCACTGCATATTACGTTATACTATATGGTATTTTCAATGACACACTACAAATTACGATATATTATAAGGTATTTTCAATGATACACTGCATATTACGTTGTATTATAAGGTATTTTCATTGATAGACTAGAATTACCTTATATTCTAAGGTATTTTCAATGATACACTGCATATTACATGTTATTATAAGGTACTTTCAATGATACACTGCATATTACGTTATATTATAAGGTATTTTCAATGATACACTGCATATTACGTTATATTATAAGGCATTTTCAATGATACACTGCATATTACGTTATATTATAAGGTATTTTCAATGATACACTGCATATTACGTTATATCATAAGGTATTTTCAATGATACACTGCATATTACGTAATATTACAAGGTATTTTCAATGATAAACTGCATATTACGTTATATTATAAGGTATTTTCAATGATACACTGCATATTACGTTATATTATAAGGTATTTTCAATGATGCACTGCATATTACGTTATACTATATGGTATTTTCAATGATACACTACAAATTACGATATATTATAAGGTATTTTCAATGATACACTGCATATTACGTTGTATTATAAGGTATTTTCATTGATAGACTAGAATTACCATATATTCTAAGGTATTTTCAATGATACACTGCATATTACGTTTTATTATAAGGTATTTTCAATGATACACTGCATATTACGTTATATCATAAAGTATTTTCAATGATAAACTACATATTACGATATATTATATGGTATTTTCAATGATACACTGCATATTACGTTATATTATAAGGTATTTTCATTGATACACTACAAATTACCATATATCATAAGGTATTTTCAATGATACACAGCATATTACGTTTTATTATAAGGTATTTTCAATGATACACAGCATATTACGTTATATCATAAGGTATTTTCAATGATACACTGCATATTACGTTATATTATAAGGTATTTTCAATGATACACTGCATATTACGTTATATTATAAGGTATTTTCAATGATACACTGCATATTACGTTTTATTATAAGGTATTTTCAATGATACACGGCATATTACGTTATATTATATGGTATTTTCAATGATACACTGCATATTACGTTATATTATTAGGTATTTTCAATGATACACTAAAAAATTACGATATATTATAGGGTATTTTCAATGATACACTACAAATTACGATATATTATAAGGTATTTTCGATGATACACTGCATTTTACGATATATTAGAAGGTATTTTGATTGATACAGTTCAAATTACCATATATTATAAGGTATTTTCAATGATATACTGCACATTACGTTATATCATAAGGTATTTTCAATGATACACTGCATATTACGTTATATTATAAGATGTTTTCAATGATAAACTACTATATATTATAAGGTATTTTCAATGATGCACTGCATATTACGTTATACTATATGGTATTTTCAATGACACACTACAAATTACGATATATTATAAGGTATTTTCAATGATACACTGCATATTACGTTGTATTATAAGGTATTTTCATTGATAGACTAGAATTACCTTATATTCTAAGGTATTTTCAATGATACACTGCATATTACATGTTATTATAAGGTACTTTCAATGATACACTGCATATTACGTTATATTATAAGGTATTTTCAATGATACACTGCATATTACGTTATATTATAAGGCATTTTCAATGATACACTGCATATTACGTTATATTATAAGGTATTTTCAATGATACACTGCATATTACGTTATATCATAAGGTATTTTCAATGATACACAGCATATTACGTAATATTACAAGGTATTTTCAATGATAAACTGCATATTACGTTATATTATAAGGTATTTTCAATGATACACTGCATATTACGTTATATTATAAGGTATTTTCAATGATGCACTGCATATTACGTTATACTATATGGTATTTTCAATGATACACTACAAATTACGATATATTATAAGGTATTTTCAATGATACACTGCATATTACGTTGTATAATAAGGTATTTTCATTGATAGACTAGAATTACCATATATTCTAAGGTATTTTCAATGATACACTGCATATTACGTTTTATTATAAGGTATTTTCAATGATACACTGCATATTACGTTATATCATAAAGTATTTTCAATGATAAACTACATATTACGATATATTATATGGTATTTTCAATGATACACTGCATATTACGTTATATTATAAGGTATTTTCATTGATACACTACAAATTACCATATATTATAAGGTATTTTCAATGATACACTGCATATTACATTATATCATAAGGTATTTTCAATGATACACAGCATATTACGTTTTATTATAAGGTATTTTCAATGATACACAGCATATTACGTTATATCATAAGGTATTTTCAATGATACACTGCATATTACGTTATATTATAAGGTATTTTCAATGATACACTGCATATTACGTTATATTATAAGGTATTTTCAATGATACACTGCATATTACGTTTTATTATAAGGTATTTTCAATGATACACGGCATATTACGTTATATTATATGGTATTTTCAATGATACACTGCATATTACGTTATATTATTAGGTATTTTCAATGATACACTAAAAAATTACGATATATTATAGGGTATTTTCAATGATACACTACAAATTACGATATATTATAAGGTATTTTCGATGATACACTGCATTTTACGTTATATTATAAGGTATTTTCATTGATACACTACAAATTACCATATATTATAAGGTATTTTCAATGATACACTGCATATTACATTATATCATAAGGTATTTTCAATGATACACAGCATATTACGTTTTATTATAAGGTATTTTCAATGATACACAGCATATTACGTTATATCATAAGGTATTTTCAATGATACACTGCATATTACGTTATATTATAAGGTATTTTCAATGATACACTGCATATTACGTTATATTATAAGGTATTTTCAATGATACACTGCATATTACGTTTTATTATAAGGTATTTTCAATGATACACGGCATATTACGTTATATTATATGGTATTTTCAATGATACACTGCATATTACGTTATATTATATGGTATTTTCAATGATACACTGCATATTACGTTATATTATAAAGTATTTTCAATGATAAACTATATATTACGATATATTATATGGTATTTTCAATGATACACTGCATATTACGTTGTATTATAAGGTATTTTCATTGATAGACTAGAATTACCATATATTCCAAGGTATTTTCAATGATACACTGCATATTACGTTTTATTATAAGGTATTTTCAATGATACACGGCATATTACGTTATATTATATGGTATTTTCAATGATACACTGCATATTACGTTATATTATAACGTATTTTCAATGATAAACTACATATTACGATATATTATATGGTATTTTCAATGATACACTGCATATTACGTTATATCATAATGTATCTTCAATGATACACTGCATATTACGTTATATTATAAGATGTTTTCAATGATAAACTACTATATATTATAAGGTATTTTCAATGATGCACTGCATATTACGTTATACTATATGGTATTTTCAATGATACACTACAAATTACGATATATTATAAGGTATTTTCAATGATACACTGCATATTACGTTGTATTATAAGGTATTTTCATTGATAGACTAGAATTACCATATATTCTAAGGTATTTTCAATGATACACAGCATATTACGTTTTATTATAAGGTTTTTTCATTGATAGACTAGAATTACCATATATTCTAAGGTATTTTCAATGATACACTGCATATTACGTTTTATTATAAGGTATTTTCAATGATTCACTGCATATTACGTTATATTGTATGATATTTTCAATGATACACTGCATAGTACGTTATATTATAAGGTATTTTCAATGATACACTGCATATTACGTTATATCATAAGGTATTTTCAATGATACACGGCATATTACGTTATATTATAAGGTATTTTCAATGATACACTGCATATTACGTTATATTATAAGGTATTTTCAATGATACACTACAAATTACGATATATTATAAGGTATTTTCGATGATACACTGCATATTACGATATATTAGAAGGTATTTTGATTGATACAGTTCAAATTACCATATATTATAAGGTATTTTCAATGATACACTGCATATTACGTTATATCATAAGGTATTTTCAATGATAAAGTGCATATTACGTTATATTATAAGATGTTTTCAATGATAAACTACTATATTTTGTAAGGTATTTTCAATGATACACTGCATATTACGTTATATTATAAGGTATTTTTAATGATACACTACAAATTACGATATATTATAGGGTATTTTCAATGATACACTGCATATTACGTTATATTATAAGGTATTTTCAATGATACACTGCATATTACGTTATATTATATGGTATTTTCAATGATACACTGCATATTACGATATATTATAAGGTATTTTCAATGATACACTGCATATTACGTTATATTATAAGGTATTTTCAATGATACACTACAAATTACGATATATTATAAGGTATTTTCGATGATACACTGCATATTACGATATATTAGAAGGTATTTTGATTGATACAGTTCAAATTACCATATATTATAAGGTATTTTCAATGACACACTGCATATTACGTTATATCATAAAGCATTTTCAATGATACACTGCATATTACGTTATATTATAAGGTATTTTCAATGATACACTGCATATTACGTTATATCATAATGTATTTTCAATGATACACTGCATATTACGTTATATTATAAGGTATTTTCAATGATACAGTGCATATTACGTTATATTATAAGGTATTTTCAATGATGCACTGCATATTACGTTATACTATATGGTATTTTCAATGATACACTACAAATTACGATATATTATAAGGTATTTTCAATGATACACTGCATATTACGTTGTATTATAAGGTATTTTCATTGATAGACTAGAATTACCATATATTCCAAGGTATTTTCAATGATACACTGCATATTACGTTTTATTATAAGGTATTTTCAATGATACACGGCATATTACGTTATATTATATGGTATTTTCAATGATACACTGCATTTTACGTTATATTATAACGTGTTTTCAATGATAAACTACATATTACGATATATTATATGGTATTTTCAATGATACACTGCATATTACGTTATATTATAAGGTATTTTCATTGATACACTACAAATTACCATATATTATAAGGTATTTTCATTGATAGACTAGAATTACCATATATTCTAAGGTATTTTCAATGATACACTGCATATTACGTTATATTATAAAGTATTTTCAATGATACACTGCATATTACGTTTTATTATAAGGTATTTTCAATGATACCCTGCATATTACATTATATTATTAGGTATTTTCAATGATACACTAAAAAATTACGATATATTATAAGGTATTTTCAATGATACACTGCATATTACGTTGTATTATAAGGTATTTTCAATGATACACTGCATATTACGTTATATTATAAGGTATTTTCAATGATGCACTGCATATTACGTTATACTATATGGTATTTTCAATGATACACTACAAATTACGATATATTATAAGGTATTTTCAATGATACACTGCATATTACGTTGTATTATAAGGTTTTTTCATTGATAGACTAGAATTACCATACATTCTAAGGTATTTTCAAAGATACACTGCATATTACGTTTTATTATAAGGTATTATCAATGATACACTGCATATTACGTTATATTATATGGTATTTTCAATGATACACTGCATATTACGTTATATTATAAGGTATTTTCAATGATACACTGCATATTACGTTATATTATAAGGTATTTTCAATGATACACTACAAATTACGATATATTATAAGGTATTTTCGATGATACACTGCATATTACGATATATTAGAAGGTATTTTGATTGATACAGTTCAAATTACCATATATTATAAGGTATTTTCAATGACACACTGCATATTACGTTTTATTATAAGGTATTTTCAATGATACACGGCATATTACGTTATATTATATGGTATTTTCAATGATACACTGCATTTTACGTTATATTATAACGTGTTTTCAATGATAAACTACATATTACGATATATTATATGGTATTTTCAATGATACACTGCATATTACGTTATATTATAAGGTATTTTCATTGATACACTACAAATTACCATATATTATAAGGTATTTTCAATGATACACTGCATATTACATTATATCATAAGGTATTTTCAATGATACACTGCATATTACGTTATATTATAAGGTATTTACAATGATACACTGCATATTACGTTATATCATAAGGTATTTTCAATGATACACTGCATATTACGTTGTATTATAAGGTATTTTCATTGATAGACTAGAATTACCATATATTCTAAGGTATTTTCAATGATACACAGCATATTACGTTTTATTATAAGGTATTTTCAATGATACACTGCATATTACGTTATATCATAAGGTTTTTTCAATGATACAATGCATATTACGTTATATTATAAGGTATTTTCAATGATACACTGCATATTACGTTATATTATAAGGTATTTTCAATGATACACTGCATATTACGTTTTATTATAAGGTATTTTCAATGATACCCTGCATATTACATTATATTATTAGGTATTTTCAATGATACACTAAAAAATTACGATATATTATAAGGTATTTTCAATGATACACTGCATATTACGTTGTATTATAAGGTATTTTCAATGATACACTGCATATTACGTTATATTATAAGGTATTTTCAATGATGCACTGCATATTACGTTATACTATATGGTATTTTCAATGATACACTACAAATTACGATATATTATAAGGTATTTTCAATGATACACTGCATATTACGTTGTATTATAAGGTTTTTTCATTGATAGACTAGAATTACCATACATTCTAAGGTATTTTCAAAGATACACTGCATATTACGTTTTATTATAAGGTATTATCAATGATACACTGCATATTACGTTATATTATATGGTATTTTCAATGATACACTGCATATTACGTTATATTATAAGGTATTTTCAATGATACACTGCATATTACGTTATATTATAAGGTATTTTCAATGATACACTACAAATTACGATATATTATAAGGTATTTTCGATGATACACTGCATATTACGATATATTAGAAGGTATTTTGATTGATACAGTTCAAATTACCATATATTATAAGGTATTTTCAATGACACACTGCATATTACGTTATAACATAAAGCATTTTCAATGATACACTGCATATTACGTTATATTATAAGGTATTTTCAATGATACACTGCATATTACGTTGTATTATAAGGTATTTTCAATGATACACTGCATATTACGTTATATTATAAGGTATTTTCAATGATACACTGCATATTACGTTGTATTATAAGGTATTTTCAATGATACACTGCATATTACGTTATATTATAAGGTATTTTCAATGATACACTGCATATTACGTTGTATTATAAGGTATTTTCATTGATAGACTAGAATTACCATATATTCTAAGGTATTTTCAATGATACACTGCATATTACGTTTTATTATAAGGTATTTTCAATGAAACACTGCATATTACGTTATATCATAAAGTATTTTCAATGATACACTGCATATTACGTTATATTATAAGGTATTTTCAATGATACAGTGCATATTACGTTATATTATAAGGTATTTTCAATGATGCACTGCATATTACGTTATACTATATGGTATTTTCAATGATACACTACAAATTACGATATATTATAAGGTATTTTCAATGATACACTGCATATTACGTAATATTACAAGGTATTTTCAATGATACACTGCATATTACGTTATATTATAAGGTATTTTCAATGATGCACTGCATATTACGTTATACTATATGGTATTTTCAATGATACACTACAAATTACGATATATTATAAGGTATTTTCAATGATACACTGCATATTACGTTGTATTATAAGGTTTTTTCATTGATAGACTAGAATTACCATATATTCTAAGGTATTTTCAATGATACACTGCATATTACGTTTTATTATAAGGTATTATCAATGATACACTGCATATTACGTTATATTATATGGTATTTTCAATGATACACTGCATATTACGTTATATTATAAAGTATTTTCAATGATAAACTATATATTACGATATATTATATGGTATTTTCAATGATACACTGCAAATGACGTTATATTATAAGATGTTTTCAATGATACACTGCATATTACGTTATATTATGAGGTATTTTCAATGATGCACTGCATATTACGTTATACTATATGGTATTTTCAATGATACACTACAAATTACGATATATTATAAGGTATTTTCAATGATACACTGCATATTACGTTGTATTATAAGGTATTTTCAATGATACACTGCATATTACGTTATATTATAAGGCATTTTCAATGATACACTGCATATTACGTTTTATTATAAGGTATTTTCAATGATACACTGCATATTACGTTATATTATAAGGCATTTTCAATGATACACTGCATATTACGTTTTATTATAAGGTATTTTCAATGATACACTGCATATTACGTTATATCATAAAGTATTTTCAATGATACACTGCATATTACGTTATATTATAAGGTATTTTCAATGATACAGTGCATATTACGTTATATTATAAGGTATTTTCAATGATGCACTGCATATTACGTTATACTATATGGTATTTTCAATGATACACTACAAATTACGATATATTATAAGGTATTTTCAATGATACACTGCATATTACGTTGTATTATAAGGTATTTTCATTGATAGACTAGAATTACCATATATTCCAAGGTATTTTCAATGATACACTGCATATTACGTTTTATTATAAGGTATTTTCAATGAAACACTGCATATTACGTTATATCATAAAGTATTTTCAATGATACACTGCATATTACGTTATATTATAAGGTATTTTCAATGATACAGTGCATATTACGTTATATTATAAGGTATTTTCAATGATGCACTGCATATTACGTTATACTATATGGTATTTTCAATGATACACTACAAATTACGATATATTATAAGGTATTTTCAATGATACACTGCATATTACGTAATATTACAAGGTATTTTCAATGATACACTGCATATTACGTTATATTATAAGGTATTTTTAATGATACACTACAAATTACGATATATTATAGGGTATTTTCAATGATACACTGCATATTACGTTATATTATAAGGTATTTTCAATGATACACTGCATATTACGTTATATTGTATGGTATTTTCAATGATACACTGCATATTACGATATATTATAAGGTATTTTCAATGATACACTGCATATTACGTTATATTATAAGGTATTTTCAATGATACACTACAAATTACGATATATTATAAGGTATTTTCGATGATACACTGCATATTACGATATATTAGAAGGTATTTTGATTGATACAGTTCAAATTACCATATATTATAAGGTATTTTCAATGACACACTGCATATTACGTTATATCATAAAGCATTTTCAATGATACACTGCATATTACGTTATATTATAAGGTATTTTCAATGATACACTGCATATTACGTTATATCATAATGTATTTTCAATGATACACTGCATATTACGTTATATTATAAGGTATTTTCAATGATACAGTGCATATTACGTTATATTATAAGGTATTTTCAATGATGCACTGCATATTACGTTATACTATATGGTATTTTCAATGATACACTACAAATTACGATATATTATAAGGTATTTTCAATGATACACTGCATATTACGTTGTATTATAAGGTATTTTCATTGATAGACTAGAATTACCATATATTCCAAGGTATTTTCAATGATACACTGCATATTACGTTTTATTATAAGGTATTTTCAATGATACACGGCATATTACGTTATATTATATGGTATTTTCAATGATAGACTAGAATTACCATATATTCTAAGGTATTTTCAATGATACACTGCATATTACGTTTTATTATAAGGTATTTTCAATGATACACTGCATATTACGTTATATTATATGGTATTTTCAATGATACACTGCATATTACGTTATATTATAAAGTATTTTCAATGATAAACTATATATTACGATATATTATATGGTATTTTCAATGATACACTGCATATTACGTTGTATTATAAGGTATTTTCATTGATAGACTAGAATTACCATATATTCCAAGGTATTTTCAATGATACACTGCATATTACGTTTTATTATAAGGTATTTTCAATGATACACGGCATATTACGTTATATTATATGGTATTTTCAATGATAGACTAGAATTACCATATATTCTAAGGTATTTTCAATGATACACTGCATATTACGTTTTATTATAAGGTATTTTCAATGATACACTGCATATTACGTTATATTATATGGTATTTTCAATGATACACTGCATATTACGTTATATTATAAAGTATTTTCAATGATAAACTATATATTACGATATATTATATGGTATTTTCAATGATACACTGCATATTACGTTGTATTATAAGGTATTTTCATTGATAGACTAGAATTACCATATATTCCAAGGTATTTTCAATGATACACTGCATATTACGTTTTATTATAAGGTATTTTCAATGATACACGGCATATTACGTTATATTATATGGTATTTTCAATGATACACTGCATATTACGTTATATTATAACGTATTTTCAATGATAAACTACATATTACGATATATTATATGGTATTTTCAATGATACACTGCATATTACGTTATATCATAATGTATCTTCAATGATACACTGCATATTACGTTATATTATAAGATGTTTTCAATGATAAACTACTATATATTATAAGGTATTATCAATGATGCACTGCATATTACGTTATACTATATGGTATTTTCAATGATACACTACAAATTACGATATATTATAAGGTATTTTCAATGATACACTGCATATTACGTTGTATTATAAGGTATTTTCATTGATAGACTAGAATTACCATATATTCTAAGGTATTTTCAATGATACACAGCATATTACGTTTTATTATAAGGTTTTTTCATTGATAGACTAGAATTACCATATATTCTAAGGTATTTTCAATGATACACTGCATATTACGTTTTATTATAAGGTATTTTCAATGATTCACTGCATATTACGTTATATTGTATGATATTTTCAATGATACACTGCATAGTACGTTATATTATAAGGTATTTTCAATGATACACTGCATATTACGTTATATCATAAGGTATTTTCAATGATACACGGCATATTACGTTATATTATAAGGTATTTTCAATGATACACTGCATATTACGTTATATTATAAGGTATTTTCAATGATACACTACAAATTACGATATATTATAAGGTATTTTCGATGATACACTGCATATTACGATATATTAGAAGGTATTTTGATTGATACAGTTCAAATTACCATATATTATAAGGTATTTTCAATGATACACTGCATATTACGTTATATCATAAGGTATTTTCAATGATAAAGTGCATATTACGTTATATTATAAGATGTTTTCAATGATAAACTACTATATTTTGTAAGGTATTTTCAATGATACACTGCATATTACGTTATATTATAAGGTATTTTTAATGATACACTACAAATTACGATATATTATAGGGTATTTTCAATGATACACTGCATATTACGTTATATTATAAGGTATTTTCAATGATACACTGCATATTACGTTATATTATATGGTATTTTCAATGATACACTGCATATTACGATATATTATAAGGTATTTTCAATGATACACTGCATATTACGTTATATTATAAGGTATTTTCAATGATACACTACAAATTACGATATATTATAAGGTATTTTCGATGATACACTGCATATTACGATATATTAGAAGGTATTTTGATTGATACAGTTCAAATTACCATATATTATAAGGTATTTTCAATGACACACTGCATATTACGTTATATCATAAAGCATTTTCAATGATACACTGCATATTACGTTATATTATAAGGTATTTTCAATGATACACTGCATATTACGTTATATCATAATGTATTTTCAATGATACACTGCATATTACGTTATATTATAAGGTATTTTCAATGATACACTGCATATTACGTTGTATTATAAGGTATTTTCATTGATAGACTAGAATTACCATATATTCCAAGGTATTTTCAATGATACACTGCATATTACGTTTTATTATAAGGTATTTTCAATGATACACGGCATATTACGTTATATTATATGGTATTTTCAATGATAGACTAGAATTACCATATATTCTAAGGTATTTTCAATGATACACTGCATATTACGTTTTATTATAAGGTATTTTCAATGATACACTGCATATTACGTTATATTATATGGTATTTTCAATGATACACTGCATATTACGTTATATTATAAAGTATTTTCAATGATAAACTATATATTACGATATATTATATGGTATTTTCAATGATACACTGCATATTACGTTGTATTATAAGGTATTTTCATTGATAGACTAGAATTACCATATATTCCAAGGTATTTTCAATGATACACTGCATATTACGTTTTATTATAAGGTATTTTCAATGATACACGGCATATTACGTTATATTATATGGTATTTTCAATGATAGACTAGAATTACCATATATTCTAAGGTATTTTCAATGATACACTGCATATTACGTTTTATTATAAGGTATTATCAATGATACACTGCATATTACGTTATATTATATGGTATTTTCAATGATACACTGCATATTACGTTATATTATAAAGTATTTTCAATGATAAACTATATATTACGATATATTATATGGTATTTTCAATGATACACTGCATATTACGTTGTATTATAAGGTATTTTCATTGATAGACTAGAATTACCATATATTCCAAGGTATTTTCAATGATACACTGCATATTACGTTTTATTATAAGGTATTTTCAATGATACACGGCATATTACGTTATATTATATGGTATTTTCAATGATACACTGCATATTACGTTATATTATAACGTATTTTCAATGATAAACTACATATTACGATATATTATATGGTATTTTCAATGATACACTGCATATTACGTTATATCATAATGTATCTTCAATGATACACTGCATATTACGTTATATTATAAGATGTTTTCAATGATAAACTACTATATATTATAAGGTATTATCAATGATGCACTGCATATTACGTTATACTATATGGTATTTTCAATGATACACTACAAATTACGATATATTATAAGGTATTTTCAATGATACACTGCATAT
>CAKAJI010001040.1:0-33780 GCA_916610255.1 Lasioglossum lativentre
TATATTATAAGGTATTTTCAATGATACACTGCATATTACGTTATATTATAAGTATTTTCAATGGTATACTGTATATTACGATATATTATAAGGTATTTTCATTGATACACTGCATATTACGTTATATTATAAGGTATTTTCACTGATACACTGCATATTACGTTATATTATAAGGTATTTTCATTGATAGACTAGAATTACCATATATTCTAAGGTATTTTCAATGATACACTGCATATTACGTTATATCATAAGGTATTTTCCAATGATACACTGCATATTACGTTATATTATAAGGTATTTTCAATGATACACTGCATATTACGTTATATTATAAGGTATTTTCAAGGATACCACCGCATATTACGTTATATTATAAGGTATTTTCAATGATACACTGCATATTACGTTATATTATAAGGTATTTTCAATGATACACTACAAATTACGATATATTATAAGGTATTTTCAATGATACCCTGCATATTACGTTATATTATAAGGTATTTTCAATGATACACTGCATATTACGTTATATTATAAGGTATTTTCAAAGATACACTACAAATTACGATATATTATAAGGTATTTTCAATGATACACTGCATATTACATTATATGAGAAGGTATTTTCATTGATACACTACAAATTACGATATATTATAAGGTATTTTCAATGATACCCTGCATATTACGTTATATTATAAGGTATTTTCCATGATACACTGCATATTACGTTATATTATAAGGTATTTTCATTGCTACACTACAAATTACGATATATTATAAGGTATTTTCAATGATACCCTGCATATTACGTTAAATTATAAGGTATTTTCATTGCTACACTACAAATTACGATATATTATAAGGTATTTTCAATGATACACAGCATATTACGTTATATTATAAGGTATTTTCAATGATAAACTACTATATATTATAAGGTATTTTCAATGATACACTGCATATTACGTTATATTATAAGTATTTTCAATGGTATACTGTATATTACGATATATTATAAGGTATTTTCAATGATACACTGCATATTACGTTATATTATAAGTATTTTCAATGGTATACTGTATATTACGATATATTATAAGGTATTTTCAATGATACACTACAAATTACGATATATTATAAGGTATTTTCAATGATACCCTGCATATTACGTTATATTATAAGGTATTTTCAATGATACACTGCATATTACGTTATATTATAAGGTATTTTCAAGGATACACCGCATATTACGTTATATTATAAGGTATTTTCATTGATACACTGCATATTACGTTATATTATAAGGTATTTTCAAGGATACACCGCATATTACGTTATATTATAAGGTATTTTCAATGATACACTGCATATTACGTTATATCATAAGGCATTTTCAATGATACACTGCATATTAAGTTATATTATGAGGTATTTTCAATGATACACTGCATATTACGTTATATTATAAGGTATTTTCAAGGATACACCGCATATTACGTTATATTATAAGGTATTTTCATTGATACACTGCATATTACGTTATATTATAAGGTATTTTCAATGATACACCGCATATTACGTTATATTATAAGGTATTTTCAATGATACACTACAAATTACGCTATATTATAAGGTATTTTCAATGATACACTGCATATTACGTTATATTATAAGGTATTTTCATTGATGCACTGCATATTACGTTATACTATAAGGTATTTTCAATGATTCACTACAAATTACGATATATTATAAGGTATTTTCAATGATACACTGCATATTACGTTATATTATAAGGTATTTTCAATGATACACTGCATATTAAGTTATATTATAAGGTTTTTTCAATGATGCACTGCATATTACGTTATACTATAAGGTATTTTCAATGATACACTACAAATTACGATATATTATAAGGTATTTTCAATGATACACTGCATATTACATTATATGAGAAGGTATTTTCATTGATACACTACAAATTACGATATATTATAAGGTATTTTCAATGATACCCTGCATATTACGTTATATTATAAGGTATTTTCCATGATACACTGCATATTACGTTATATTATAAGGTATTTTCATTGCTACACTACAAATTACGATATATTATAAGGTATTTTCAATGATACCCTGCATATTACGTTAAATTATAAGGTATTTTCATTGCTACACTACAAATTACGATATATTATAAGGTATTTTCAATGATACACAGCATATTACGTTATATTATAAGGTATTTTCAATGATAAACTACTATATATTATAAGGTATTTTCAATGATACACTGCATATTACGTTATATTATAAGTATTTTCAATGGTATACTGTATATTACGATATATTATAAGGTATTTTCAATGATACACTGCATATTACGTTATATTATAAGTATTTTCAATGGTATACTGTATATTACGATATATTATAAGGTATTTTCAATGATACACTACAAATTACGATATATTATAAGGTATTTTCAATGATACCCTGCATATTACGTTATATTATAAGGTATTTTCAATGATACACTGCATATTACGTTATATTATAAGGTATTTTCAAGGATACACCGCATATTACGTTATATTATAAGGTATTTTCATTGATACATTGCATATTACGTTATATTATAAGGTATTTTCACTGATACACTGCATATTACGTTATATTATAAGGTATTTTCATTGATAGACTAGAATTACCATATATTCTAAGGTATTTTCAATGATACACTGCATATTACGTTATATCATAAGGTATTTTCAATGATACACTGCATATTAAGTTATATTATAAGGTATTTTCAATGATACACTGCATATTACGTTATATTATAAGGTATTTTCAAGGATACACCGCATATTACGTTATATTATAAGGTATTTTCAATGATACACTGCATATTACGTTATATTATAAGGTATTTTCAATGATACACTACAAATTACGATATATTATAAGGTATTTTCAATGATACCCTGCATATTACGTTATATTATAAGGTATTTTCAATGATACACTGCATATTACGTTATATTATAAGGTATTTTCAAAGATACACTACAAATTACGATATATTATAAGGTATTTTCAATGATACACTGCATATTACATTATATGAGAAGGTATTTTCATTGATACACTACAAATTACGATATATTATAAGGTATTTTCAATGATACCCTGCATATTACGTTATATTATAAGGTATTTTCCATGATACACTGCATATTACGTTATATTATAAGGTATTTTCATTGCTACACTACAAATTACGATATATTATAAGGTATTTTCAATGATACACTGCATATTACGTTAAATTATAAGGTATTTTCATTGCTACACTACAAATTACGATATATTATAAGGTATTTTCAATGATACACAGCATATTACGTTATATTATAAGGTATTTTCAATGATAAACTACTATATATTATAAGGTATTTTCAATGATACACTGCATATTACGTTATATTATAAGTATTTTCAATGGTATACTGTATATTACGATATATTATAAGGTATTTTCAATGATACACTGCATATTACGTTATATTATAAGTATTTTCAATGGTATACTGTATATTACGATATATTATAAGGTATTTTCAATGATACACTACAAATTACGATATATTATAAGGTATTTTCAATGATACCCTGCATATTACGTTATATTATAAGGTATTTTCAATGATACACTGCATATTACGTTATATTATAAGGTATTTTCAAGGATACACCGCATATTACGTTATATTATAAGGTATTTTCATTGATACACTGCATATTACGTTATATTATAAGGTATTTTCAATGATACACCGCATATTACGTTATATTATAAGGTATTTTCAATGATACACTACAAATTACGCTATATTATAAGGTATTTTCAATGATACACTGCATATTACGTTATATTATAAGGTATTTTCAATGATTGCACTGCATATTACGTTATACTATAAGGTATTTTCAATGATTCACTACAAATTACGATATATTATAAGGTATTTTCAATGATGCAATGCATATTACGTTTATACTATAAGGTATTTTCAATGATACACTACAAATTACGATATATTATAAGGTATTTTCAATGATACACTGCATATTACGTTATATTATAAGGTATTTTCAATGATACACTACAAATTACGATATATTATAAGGTATTTTCAATGATACACTGCATATTACGTTATACTATAAGATATTTTCATTGATAGACAAGAATTACCATATATTCTAAGGTATTTTCAATGATACACTGCATATTACGTTATATCATAAGGCATTTTCAATGATACACTGCATATTAAGTTATATTATGAGGTATTTTCAATGATACACTGCATATTACGTTATATTATAAGGTATTTTCAAGGATACACCGCATATTACGTTATATTATAAGGTATTTTCATTGATACACTGCATATTACGTTATATTATAAGGTATTTTCAATGATACACACCGCATATTACGTTATATTATAAGGTATTTTCAATGATACACTACATATTACGCTATATTATAAGGTATTTTCAATGATACACTGCATATTACGTTATATATAAGGTATTTTCATTGATGCACTGCATATTACGTTATACTATAAGGTATTTTCAATGATTCACTACAAATTACGATATATTATAAGGTATTTTCAATGATACACTGCATATTACGTTATATTATAAGGTATTTTCCAATGATACACTGCATATTAAGTTATATTATAAGGTTTTTTCAATGATGCACTGCATATTACGTTATACTATAAGGTATTTTCAATGATACACTACAAATTACGATATATTATAAGGTATTTTCCATGGTACAACTGCATATTACGTTATATTATAAGGTATTTTCATTGATAGACTAGAATTACCATATATTCTAAGGTATTTTCAATGATACACTACAAATTACGATATTTTATAAGGTATTTTCAATGATAACCTGCATATTACGTTATATTATAAAGTATTTTCAATGATACACTGCATATTAAGTTATATTATAAGGTATTTTCAATGATACACTGCAAATTACGTTATATTATAAGGTATTTTCAATGATACACTGCAAATTACGTTATATTATAAGGTATTTTCAATGATACAACCGCATATTACGTTATATTATAAGGTATTTTCAATGATACACTGCATATTACGTTATATCATAAGGTATTTTCAATGATACACTGCATATTAAGTTATATTATAAGGTATTTTCAATGATACACTGCATATTACGTTATATTATAAGGTATTTTCAAGGTTACACCGCATATTACGTTATATTATAAGGTATTTTCAATGATACACTGCATATTACGTTATATTATAAGGTATTTTCAATGATACACTACAAATTACGATATATTATAAGGTATTTTCAATGATACCCTGCATATTACGTTATATTATAAGGTATTTTCAATGATACACTGCATATTACGTTATATTATAAGGTATTTTCAAAGATACACTACAAATTACGATATATTATAAGGAATTTTCAATGATACACTGCATATTACATTATATGAGAAGGTATTTTCATTGATACACTACAAAATTACGATATATTATAAGGTATTTTCAATGATACCCTGCATATTACGTTATATTATAAGGTATTTTCAATGATACACTGCATATTACGTTATATTATAAGGTATTTTCAAAGATACAGTACAAATTACGATATATTATAAGGTATTTTCAATGATACACTGCATATTACATTATATGAGAAGGTATTTTCATTGATACACTACAAATTACGATATATTATAAGGTATTTTCAATGATACCCTGCATATTACGTTATATTATAAGGTATTTTCAATGATACACTGCATATTACGTTATATTATAAGGTATTTTCAAAGATACACTACAAATTACGATATATTATAAGGTATTTTCAATGATACACTGCATATTACATTATATGAGAAGGTATTTTCATTGATACACTACAAATTACGATATATTATAAGGTATTTTCAATGATACCCTGCATATTACGTTATATTATAAGGTATTTTCCATGATACACTGCATATTACGTTATATTATAAGGTATTTTCATTGCTACACTACAAATTACGATATATTATAAGGTATTTTCAATGATACCCTGCATATTACGTTAAATTATAAGGTATTTTCATTGCTACACTACAAATTACGATATATTATAAGGTATTTTCAATGATACACAGCATATTACGTTATATTATAAGGTATTTTCAATGATAAACTACTATATATTATAAGGTATTTTCAATGATACACTGCATATTACGTTATATTATAAGTATTTTCAATGGTATACTGTATATTACGATATATTATAAGGTATTTTCAATGATACACTGCATATTACGTTATATTATAAGTATTTTCAATGGTATACTGTATATTACGATATATTATAAGGTATTTTCAATGATACACTACAAATTACGATATATTATAAGGTATTTTCAATGATACCCCTGCATATTACGTTATATTATAAGGTATTTTCAATGATACACTGCATATTACGTTATATTATAAGGTATTTTCAAGGATACACCGCATATTACGTTATATTATAAGGTATTTTCATTGATACACTGCATATTACGTTATATTATAGGTATTTTCAAGGATACACCGCATATTACGTTATATTATAAGGTATTTTTCAATGATACACTGCATATTACGTTATATCATAAGCATTTTCAATGATACACTGCATATTAAGTTATATTATGAGGTATTTTCAATGATACACTGCATATTACGTTATATTATAAGGTATTTTCAAGGATACACCGCATATTACGTTATATTATAAGGTATTTTCATTGATACACTGCATATTACGTTATATTATAAGGTATTTTCAATGATACACCGCATATTACGTTATATTATAAGGTATTTTCAATGATACACTACAAATTAACGCTATATTATAAGGTATTTTCAATGATACACTGCATATTACGTTATATTATAAGGTATTTTCATTGATGCACTGCATATTACGTTATACTATAAGGTATTTTCAATGATTCACTACAAATTACGATATATTATAAGGTATTTTCAATGGATACACTGCATATTACGTTATATTATAAGGTATTTTCAATGATACACTGCATATTAAGTTATATTATAAGGTTTTTTCAATGATGCACTGCATATTACGTTTATACTATAAGGTATTTTCAATGATACACTACAAATTACGATATATTATAAGGTATTTTCAATGATACACTGCATATTACATTATATGAGAAGGTATTTTTCATTGATACACTACAAATTACGATATATTATAAGGTATTTTCAATGATACCCTGCATATTACGTTATATTATAAGGTATTTTCCATGATACACTGCATATTACGTTATATTATAAGGTATTTTCATTGCTACACACTACAAATTACGATATATTATAAGGTATTTTCAATGATACCCTGCTTATTACGTTAAATTATAAGGTATTTTCATTGCTACACTACAAATTACGATATATTATAAGGTATTTTCAATGATACACAGCATATTACGTTATATTATAAGGTATTTTCAATGATAAACTACTATATATTATAAGGTATTTTCAATGATACACTGCATATTACGTTATATTATAAGTATTTTCAATGGTATACTGTATATACGATATATTATAAGGTATTTTCAATGATACACTGCATATTACGTTATATTATAAGTATTTTCAATGGTATACTGTATATTACGATATATTATAAGGTATTTTCAATGATACACTACAAATTACGATATGTTATAAGGTATTTTCAATGATACCCTGCATATTACTTTATATTATAAGGTATTTTTCAATGATACACTGCATATTACGTTATATTATAAGGTATTTTTCAAGGATACACCGCATATTACGTTATATTATAAGGTATTTTCATTGATACATTGCATATTACGTTATATTATAAGGTTTTTTTCACTGATACACTGCATATTACGTTATATTATAAGGTATTTTCATTGATAGACTAGAATTACCATATATTCTAAGGTATTTTCAATGATACACTGCATATTACGTTATATCATAAGGTATTTTCAATGATACACTGCATATTAAGTTATATTATAAGGTATTTTCAATGATACACTGCATATTACGTTATATTATAAGGTATTTTCAAGGATACACCGCATATTACGTTATATTATAAGGTATTTTCAATGATACACTGCATATTACGTTATATTATAAGGTATTTTCAATGATACACTACAAATTACGATATATTATAAGGTATTTTCAATGATACCCTGCATATTACGTTATATTATAAGGTATTTTCAATGATACACTGCATATTACGTTATATTATAAGGTATTTTCAAAGATACACTACAAATTACGATATATTATAAGGTATTTTCAATGATACACTGCATATTACATTATATGAGAAGGTATTTTCATTGATACACTACAAATTACGATATATTATAAGGTATTTTCAATGATACCCTGCATATTACGTTATATTATAAGGTATTTTCCATGATACACTGCATATTACGTTATATTATAAGGTATTTTCATTGCTACACTACAAATTACGATATATTATAAGGTATTTTCAATGATACCCTGCATATTACGTTAAATTATAAGGTATTTTCATTGCTACACTACAAATTACGATATATTATAAGGTATTTTCAATGATACACAGCATATTACGTTATATTATAAGGTATTTTCAATGATAAACTACTATATATTATAAGGTATTTTCAATGATACACTGCATATTACGTTATATTATAAGTATTTTCAATGGTATACTGTATATTACGATATATTATAAGGTATTTTCAATGATACACTGCATATTACGTTATATTATAAGTATTTTCAATGGTATACTGTATATTACGATATATTATAAGGTATTTTCAATGATACACTACAAATTACGATATATTATAAGGTATTTTCAATGATACCCTGCATATTACGTTATATTATAAGGTATTTTCAATGATACACTGCATATTACGTTATATTATAAGGTATTTTCAAGGATACACCGCATATTACGTTATATTATAAGGTATTTTCATTGATACACTGCATATTACGTTATATTATAAGGTATTTTCAATGATACACCGCATATTACGTTATATTATAAGGTATTTTCAATGATACACTACAAATTACGCTATATTATAAGGTATTTTCAATGATACACTGCATATTACGTTATATTATAAGGTATTTTCATTGATGCACTGCATATTACGTTATACTATAAGGTATTTTCAATGATTCACTACAAATTACGATATATTATAAGGTATTTTCAATGATGCACTGCATATTACGTTATACTATAAGGTATTTTCAATGATACACTACAAATTACGATATATTATAAGGTATTTTCAATGATACACTGCATATTACGTTATATTATAAGGTATTTTCAATGATACACTACAAATTACGATATATTATAAGGTATTTTCAATGATACACTGCATATTACGTTATACTATAAGATATTTTCATTGATAGACAAGAATTACCATATATTCTAAGGTATTTTCAATGATACACTGCATATTACGTTATATCATAAGGCATTTTCAATGATACACTGCATATTAAGTTATATTATGAGGTATTTTCAATGATACACTGCATATTACGTTATATTATAAGGTATTTTCAAGGATACACCGCATATTACGTTATATTATAAGGTATTTTCAATGATACACTGCATATTACGTTATATTATAAGGTATTTTCAATGATACACCGCATATTACGTTATATTATAAGGTATTTTCAATGATACACTACAAATTACGCTATATTATAAGGTATTTTCAATGATACACTGCATATTACGTTATATTATAAGGTATTTTCATTGATGCACTGCATATTACGTTATACTATAAGGTATTTTCAATGATTCACTACAAATTACGATATATTATAAGGTATTTTCAATGATACACTGCATATTACGTTATATTATAAGGTATTTTCAATGATACACTGCATATTAAGTTATATTATAAGGTTTTTTCAATGATGCACTGCATATTACGTTATACTATAAGGTATTTTCAATGATACACTACAAATTACGATATATTATAAGGTATTTTCCATGGTACACTGCATATTACGTTATATTATAAGGTATTTTCATTGATAGACTAGAATTACCATATATTCTAAGGTATTTTCAATGATACACTACAAATTACGATATTTTATAAGGTATTTTCAATGATAACCTGCATATTACGTTATATTATAAAGTATTTTCAATGATACACTGCATATTAAGTTATATTATAAGGTATTTTCAATGATACACTGCAAATTACGTTATATTATAAGGTATTTTCAATGATACACTGCAAATTACGTTATATTATAAGGTATTTTCAATGATACACCGCATATTACGTTATATTATAAGGTATTTTCAATGATACACTGCATATTACGTTATATCATAAGGTATTTTCAATGATACACTGCATATTAAGTTATATTATAAGGTATTTTCAATGATACACTGCATATTACGTTATATTATAAGGTATTTTCAAGGTTACACCGCATATTACGTTATATTATAAGGTATTTTCAATGATACACTGCATATTACGTTATATTATAAGGTATTTTCAATGATACACTACAAATTACGATATATTATAAGGTATTTTCAATGATACCCTGCATATTACGTTATATTATAAGGTATTTTCAATGATACACTGCATATTACGTTATATTATAAGGTATTTTCAAAGATACACTACAAATTACGATATATTATAAGGTATTTTCAATGATACACTGCATATTACATTATATGAGAAGGTATTTTCATTGATACACTACAAATTACGATATATTATAAGGTATTTTCAATGATACCCTGCATATTACGTTATATTATAAGGTATTTTCAATGATACACTGCATATTACGTTATATTATAAGGTATTTTCAAAGATACAGTACAAATTACGATATATTATAAGGTATTTTCAATGATACACTGCATATTACATTATATGAGAAGGTATTTTCATTGATACACTACAAATTACGATATATTATAAGGTATTTTCAATGATACCCTGCATATTACGTTATATTATAAGGTATTTTCAATGATACACTGCATATTACGTTATATTATAAGGTATTTTCAATGATACACTACAAATTACGATATATTATAAGGTATTTTCAATGATACCCTGCATATTACGTTAAATTATAAGGTATTTTCATTGCTACACTACAAATTACGATATATTATAAGGTATTTTCAATGATACACAGCATATTACGTTATATTATAAGGTATTTTCAATGATAAACTACTATATATTATAAGGTATTTTCAATGATACACTGCATATTACGTTATATTATAAGTATTTTCAATGGTATACTGTATATTACGATATATTATAAGGTATTTTCAATGATACACTGCATATTACGTTATATTATAAGTATTTTCAATGGTATACTGTATATTACGATATATTATAAGGTATTTTCAATGATACACTGCATATTACGTTATATTATAAGGTATTTTCAATGATACACTGCATATTACGTTATATTATAAGGTTTTATCAATGATGCACTGCATATTACGTTATACTATAAGGTATTTTCAATGATAAACTGCATAGTACGTTATATTATAAAGTATTTTCAATGATATACTACAAATTACCATATATTCTAAGGTATTTTCAATAATAAACTACTATATATTATAAGGTATTTTCAATGATACACTGCATATTACGTTATATCATAAGGTATTTTCAATGATACACTACAAATTACGATATATTATAAGGTATTTTCCATGATACACTGCATATTACGTTATATTATAAGGTATTTTCATTGCTACACTACAAATTACGATATATTATAAGGTATTTTCAATGATATCCTGCATATTACGTTATATTATAAGGTATTTTCAATGATACACTGCATATTACGTTATATTATAAGGTATTTTCAAAGATACACTACAAATTACGATATATTATAAGGTATTTTCAATGATACACTGCATATTACATTATATGAGAAGGTATTTTCATTGATACACTACAAATTACGATATATTATAAGGTATTTTCAATGATACACTGCATATTACGTTATATTATACGGTATTTTCAATGATGCACTGCATATTACGTTATATTATAAGGTATTTTCATTGATAGACTAGAATTACCATATATTCTAAGGTATTTTCAATGATACACTGCATATTACGTTATATTATAAGGTATTTTCAATTATAAACTACTATATATTATAAGGTATTTTCACTGATACACTGCATATTACGTTATATTATAAGGTATTTTCATTGATAGACTAGAATTACCATATATTCTAAGGTATTTTCAATGATACACTGCATATTACGTTATATCATAAGGTATTTTCAATGATACACTGCATATTAAGTTATATTATAAGGTATTTTCAATGATACACTGCATATTACGTTATATTATAAGGTATTTTCAAGGATACACCGCATATTACGTTATATTATAAGGTATTTTCAATGATACACTGCATATTACGTTATATTATAAGGTATTTTCAATGATACACTACAAATTACGATATATTATAAGGTATTTTCAATGATACCCTGCATATTACGTTATATTATAAGGTATTTTCAATGATACACTGCATATTACGTTATATTATAAGGTATTTTCAATGATACACTACAAATTACGATATATTATAAGGTATTTTCAATGATACCCTGCATATTACGTTAAATTATAAGGTATTTTCAATGATACACTGCATATTACGTTATATTATAAGGTATTTTCATTGCTACACTACAAATTACGATATATTATAAGGTATTTTCAATGATACACAGCATATTACGTTATATTATAAGGTATTTTCAATGATAAACTACTATATATTATAAGGTATTTTCAATGATACACTGCATATTACGTTATATTATAAGTATTTTCAATGGTATACTGTATATTACGATATATTATATGAGAAGGTATTTTCATTGATACACTACAAATTACGATATATTATAAGGTATTTTCAATGATACACTGCATATTACGTTATATTATACGGTATTTTCAATGATGCACTGCATATTACGTTATATTATAAGGTATTTTCATTGATAGACTAGAATTACCATATATTCTAAGGTATTTTCAATGATACACTGCATATTACGTTATATTATAAGGTATTTTCAATTATAAACTACTATATATTATAAGGTATTTTCACTGATACACTGCATATTACGTTATATTATAAGGTAGTTTCATTGATAGACTAGAATTACCATATATTCTAAGGTATTTTCAATGATACACTGCATATTACGTTATATCATAAGGTATTTTCAATGATACACTGCATATTAAGTTATATTATAAGGTATTTTCAATGATACACTGCATATTACGTTATATTATAAGGTATTTTCAAGGATACACCGCATATTACGTTATATTATAAGGTATTTTCAATGATACACTGCATATTACGTTATATTATAAGGTATTTTCAATGATACACTACAAATTACGATATATTATAAGGTATTTTCAATGATACCCTGCATATTACGTTATATTATAAGGTATTTTCAATGATACACTGCATATTACGTTATATTATAAGGTATTTTCAAAGATACACTACAAATTACGATATATTATAAGGTATTTTCAATGATACACTGCATATTACATTATATGAGAAGGTATTTTCATTGATACACTACAAATTACGATATATTATAAGGTATTTTCAATGATACCCTGCATATTACGTTATATTATAAGGTATTTTCAATGATACACTGCATATTACGTTATATTATAAGGTATTTTCAATGATACACTACAAATTACGATATATTATAAGGTATTTTCAATGATACCCTGCATATTACGTTAAATTATAAGGTATTTTCAATGATACACTGCATATTACGTTATATTATAAGGTATTTTCAATGATACACTACAAATTACGATATATTATAAGGTATTTTCAATGATACACAGCATATTACGTTATATTATAAGGTATTTTCAATGATAAACTACTATATATTATAAGGTATTTTCAATGATACACTGCATATTACGTTATATTATAAGTATTTTCAATGGTATACTGTATATTACGATATATTATAAGGTATTTTCAATGATACACTGCATATTACGTTATATTATAAGTATTTTCAATGGTATACTGTATATTACGATATATTATAAGGTATTTTCAATGATACACTACAAATTACGATATATTATAAGGTATTTTCAATGATACCCTGCATATTACGTTATATTATAAGGTATTTTCAATGATACCCTGCATATTACGTTATATTATAAGGTATTTTCAATGATACACTGCATATTACGTTATATTATAAGGTATTTTCAAAGATACACTACAAATTACGATATATTATAAGGTATTTTCAATGATACACTGCATATTACATTATATGAGAAGGTATTTTCATTGATACACTACAAATTACGATATATTATAAGGTATTTTCAATGATACACTGCATATTACGTTATATTATACGGTATTTTCAATGATGCACTGCATATTACGTTATATTATAAGGTATTTTCATTGATAGACTAGAATTACCATATATTCTAAGGTATTTTCAATGATACACTGCATATTACGTTATATTATAAGGTATTTTCAATGATACACTACAAATTACGATATATTATAAGGTATTTTCAATGATACACTGCATATTACGTTATATTATAAGGTATTTTCAAAGATACACTACAAATTACGATATATTATAAGGTATTTTCAATGATACACTGCATATTACATTATATGAGAAGGTATTTTCATTGATACACTACAAATTACGATATATTATAAGGTATTTTCAATGATACCCTGCATATTACGTTATATTATAAGGTATTTTCCATGATACACTGCATATTACGTTATATTATAAGGTATTTTCATTGCTACACTACAAATTACGATATATTATAAGGTATTTTCAATGATACCCTGCATATTACGTTATATTATAAGGTATTTTCAATGATACACTGCATATTACGTTATATTATAAGGTATTTTCAAGGATACACCGCATATTACGTTATATTATAAGGTATTTTCATTGATACACTGCATATTACGTTATATTATAAGGTATTTTCAATGATACACCGCATATTACGTTATATTATAAGGTATTTTCAATGATACACTACAAATTACGCTATATTATAAGGTATTTTCAATGATACACTGCATATTACGTTATATTATAAGGTATTTTCATTGATGCACTGCATATTACGTTATACTATAAGGTATTTTCAATGATTCACTACAAATTACGATATATTATAAGGTATTTTCAATGATACACTGCATATTACGTTATATTATAAGGTATTTTCAATGATACACTGCATATTATGTTATATTATAAGGTTTTTTCAATGATGCACTGCATATTACGTTATACTATAAGGTATTTTCAATGATACACTACAAATTACGATATATTATAAGGTATTTTCCATGGTACACTGCATATTACGTTATATTATAAGGTATTTTCATTGATAGACTAGAATTACCATATATTCTAAGGTATTTTCAATGATACACTACAAATTACGATATTTTATAAGGTATTTTCAATGATAACCTGCATATTACGTTATATTATAAAGTATTTTCAATGATACACTGCATATTAAGTTATATTATAAGGTATTTTCAATGATACACTGCAAATTACGTTATATTATAAGGTATTTTCAATGATACACCGCATATTACGTTATATTATAAGGTATTTTCAAGGTTACACCGCATATTACGTTATATTATAAGGTATTTTCAATGATACACTGCATATTACGTTATATTATAAGGTATTTTCAATGATACACTACAAATTACGATATATTATAAGGTATTTTCAATGATACCCTGCATATTACGTTATATTATAAGGTATTTTCAATGATACACTGCATATTACGTTATATTATAAGGTATTTTCAAAGATACACTACAAATTACGATATATTATAAGGTATTTTCAATGATACACTGCATATTACATTATATGAGAAGGTATTTTCATTGATACACTACAAATTACGATATATTATAAGGTATTTTCAATGATACCCTGCATATTACGTTATATTATAAGGTATTTTCAATGATACACTGCATATTACGTTATATTATAAGGTATTTTCAAAGATACAGTACAAATTACGATATATTATAAGGTATTTTCAATGATACACTGCATATTACATTATATGAGAAGGTATTTTCATTGATACACTACAAATTACGATATATTATAAGGTATTTTCAATGATACCCTGCATATTACGTTATATTATAAGTATTTTCAATGGTATACTGTATATTACGATATATTATAAGGTATTTTCAATGATACACTGCATATTACGTTATATTATAAGTATTTTCAATGGTATACTGTATATTACGATATATTATAAGGTATTTTCAATGATACACTACAAATTACGATATATTATAAGGTATTTTCAATGATACCCTGCATATTACGTTATATTATAAGGTATTTTCAATGATACCCTGCATATTACGTTATATTATAAGGTATTTTCAATGATACACTGCATATTACGTTATATTATAAGGTATTTTCAAAGATACACTACAAATTACGATATATTATAAGGTATTTTCAATGATACACTGCATATTACATTATATGAGAAGGTATTTTCATTGATACACTACAAATTACGATATATTATAAGGTATTTTCAATGATACACTGCATATTACGTTATATTATAAGGTATTTTCAATGATGCACTGCATATTACGTTATATTATAAGGTATTTTCATTGATAGACTAGAATTACCATATATTCTAAGGTATTTTCAATGATACACTGCATATTACGTTATATTATAAGGTATTTTCAATGATACACTACAAATTACGATATATTATAAGGTATTTTCAATGATACACTGCATATTACGTTATATTATAAGGTATTTTCAAAGATACACTACAAATTACGATATATTATAAGGTATTTTCAATGATACACTGCATATTACGTTATATGAGAAGGTATTTTCATTGATACACTACAAATTACGATATATTATAAGGTATTTTCAATGATACCCTGCATATTACGTTATATTATAAGGTATTTTCCATGATACACTGCATATTACGTTATATTATAAGGTATTTTCATTGCTACACTACAAATTACGATATATTATAAGGTATTTTCAATGATACCCTGCATATTACGTTAAATTATAAGGTATTTTCATTGCTACACTACAAATTACGATATATTATAAGGTATTTTCAATGATACACAGCATATTACGTTATATTATAAGGTATTTTCAATGATAAACTACTATATATTATAAGGTATTTTCAATGATACCCTGCATATTACGTTATATTATAAGTATTTTCAATGGTATACTGTATATTACGATATATTATAAGGTATTTTCAATGATACACTGCATATTACGTTATATTATAAGTATTTTCAATGGTATACTGTATATTACGATATATTATAAGGTATTTTCAATGATACACTACAAATTACGATATATTATAAGGTATTTTCAATGATACCCTGCATATTACGTTATATTATAAGGTATTTTCAATGATACACTGCATATTACGTTATATTATAAGGTATTTTCAAGGATACACCGCATATTACGTTATATTATAAGGTATTTTCATTGATACACTGCATATTACGTTATATTATAAGGTATTTTCAATGATACACCGCATATTACGTTATATTATAAGGTATTTTCAATGATACACTACAAATTACGTTATATTATAAGGTATTTTCAATGATACACTGCATATTACGTTATATTATAAGGTATTTTCATTGATGCACTGCATATTACGTTATACTATAAGGTATTTTCAATGATTCACTACAAATTACGATATATTATAAGGTATTTTCAATGATACACTGCATATTACGTTATATTATAAGGTATTTTCAATGATACACTGCATATTAAGTTATATTATAAGGTTTTTTCAATGATGCACTGCATATTACGTTATACTATAAGGTATTTTCAATGATACACTACAAATTACGATATATTATAAGGTATTTTCCATGGTACACTGCATATTACGTTATATTATAAGGTATTTTCATTGATAGACTAGAATTACCATATATTCTAAGGTATTTTCAATGATACACTACAAATTACGATATTTTATAAGGTATTTTCAATGATAACCTGCATATTACGTTATATTATAAAGTATTTTCAATGATACACTGCATATTAAGTTATATTATAAGGTATTTTCAATGATACACTGCAAGTTACGTTATATTATAAGGTATTTTCAATGATACACCGCATATTACGTTATATTATAAGGTATTTTCAAGGTTACACCGCATATTACGTTATATTATAAGGTATTTTCAATGATACACTGCATATTACGTTATATTATAAGGTATTTTCAATGATACACTACAAATTACGATATATTATAAGGTATTTTCAATGATGCCCTGCATATTACGTTATATTATAAGGTATTTTCAATGATACACTGCATATTACGTTATATTATAAGGTATTTTCAAAGATACACTACAAATTACGATATATTATAAGGTATTTTCAATGATACACTGCATATTACATTATATGAGAAGGTATTTTCATTGATACACTACAAATTACGATATATTATAAGGTATTTTCAATGATACCCTGCATATTACGTTATATTATAAGGTATTTTCAATGATACACTGCATATTACGTTATATTATAAGGTATTTTCAAAGATACAGTACAAATTACGATATATTATAAGGTATTTTCAATGATACACTGCATATTACATTATATGAGAAGGTATTTTCATTGATACACTACAAATTACGATATATTATAAGGTATTTTCAATGATACCCTGCATATTACGTTATATTATAAGGTATTTCCAATGATACACTGCATATTACGTTATATTATAAGGTATTTTCAATGATACACTACAAATTACGATATATTATAAGGTATTTTCAATGATACCCTGCATATTACGTTAAATTATAAGGTATTTTCATTGCTACACTACAAATTACGATATATTATAAGGTATTTTCAATGATACACAGCATATTACGTTATATTATAAGGTATTTTCAATGATAAACTACTATATATTATAAGGTATTTTCAATGATACACTGCATATTACGTTATATTATAAGTATTTTCAATGGTATACTGTATATTACGATATATTATAAGGTATTTTCAATGATACACTGCATATTACGTTATATTATAAGTATTTTCAATGGTATACTGTATATTACGATATATTATAAGGTATTTTCAATGATACACTGCATATTACGTTATATTATAAGGTATTTTCAATGATACACTGCATATTACGTTATATTATAAGGTATTTTCAATGATACACTGCATATTACGTTATATTATAAGGTATTTTCAAGGATACACCGCATATTACGTTATATTATAAGGTATTTTCAATGATACACTGCATATTACGTTATATTATAAGGTATTTTCAATGATACACTACAAATTACGATATATTATAAGGTATTTTCAATGATACCCTGCATATTACGTTATATTATAAGGTATTTTCAATGATACACTGCATATTACATTATATGAGAAGGTATTTTCATTGATACACTACAAATTACGATATATTATAAGGTATTTTCAATGATACACTGCATATTACGTTATATTATACGGTATTTTCAATGATGCACTGCATATTACGTTATATTATAAGGTATTTTCATTGATAGACTAGAATTACCATATATTCTAAGGTATTTTCAATGATACACTGCATATTACGTTATATTATAAGGTATTTTCAATTATAAACTACTATATATTATAAGGTATTTTCACTGATACACTGCATATTACGTTATATTATAAGGTATTTTCATTGATAGACTAGAATTACCATATATTCTAAGGTATTTTCAATGATACACTGCATATTACGTTATATCATAAGGTATTTTCAATGATACACTGCATATTAAGTTATATTATAAGGTATTTTCAATGATACACTGCATATTACGTTATATTATAAGGTATTTTCAAGGATACACCGCATATTACGTTATATTATAAGGTATTTTCAATGATACACTGCATATTACGTTATATTATAAGGTATTTTCAATGATACACTACAAATTACGATATATTATAAGGTATTTTCAATGATACCCTGCATATTACGTTATATTATAAGGTATTTTCAATGATACACTGCATATTACGTTATATTATAAGGTATTTTCAAAGATACACTACAAATTACGATATATTATAAGGTATTTTCAATGATACACTGCATATTACATTATATGAGAAGGTATTTTCATTGATACACTACAAATTACGATATATTATAAGGTATTTTCAATGATACCCTGCATATTACGTTATATTATAAGGTATTTTCAATGATACACTGCATATTACGTTATATTATAAGTTATTTTCAATGATACACTACAAATTACGATATATTATAAGGTATTTTCAATGATACCCTGCATATTACGTTAAATTATAAGGTATTTTCAATGATACACTGCATATTACGTTATATTATAAGGTATTTTCAATGATACACTACAAATTACGATATATTATAAGGTATTTTCAATGATACACAGCATATTACGTTATATTATAAGGTATTTTCAATGATAAACTACTATATATTATAAGGTATTTTCAATGATACACTGCATATTACGTTATATTATAAGTATTTTCAATGGTATACTGTATATTACGATATATTATAAGGTATTTTCAATGATACACTGCATATTACGTTATATTATAAGTATTTTCAATGGTATACTGTATATTACGATATATTATAAGGTATTTTCAATGATACACTACAAATTACGATATATTATAAGGTATTTTCAATGATACCCTGCATATTACGTTATATTATAAGGTATTTTCAATGATACCCTGCATATTACGTTATATTATAAGGTATTTTCAATGATACACTGCATATTACGTTATATTATAAGGTATTTTCAAAGATACACTACAAATTACGATATATTATAAGGTATTTTCAATGATACACTGCATATTACATTATATGAGAAGGTATTTTCATTGATACACTACAAATTACGATATATTATAAGGTATTTTCAATGATACACTGCATATTACGTTATATTATACGGTATTTTCAATGACGCACTGCATATTACGTTATATTATAAGGTATTTTCATTGATAGACTAGAATTACCATATATTCTAAGGTATTTTCAATGATACACTGCATATTACGTTATATTATAAGGTATTTTCAATTATAAACTACTATATATTATAAGGTATTTTCACTGATACACTGCATATTACGTTATATTATAAGGTATTTTCATTGATAGACTAGAATTACCATATATTCTAAGGTATTTTCAATGATACACTGCATATTACGTTATATCATAAGGTATTTTCAATGATACACTGCATATTAAGTTATATTATAAGGTATTTTCAATGATACACTGCATATTACGTTATATTATAAGGTATTTTCAAGGATACACCGCATATTACGTTATATTATAAGGTATTTTCAATGATACACTGCATATTACGTTATATTATAAGGTATTTTCAATGATACACTACAAATTACGATATATTATAAGGTATTTTCAATGATACCCTGCATATTACGTTATATTATAAGGTATTTTCAATGATACACTGCATATTACGTTATATTATAAGGTATTTTCAAAGATACACTACAAATTACGATATATTATAAGGTATTTTCAATGATACACTGCATATTACATTATATGAGAAGGTATTTTCATTGATACACTACAAATTACGATATATTATAAGGTATTTTCAATGATACCCTGCATATTACGTTATATTATAAGGTATTTTCCATGATACACTGCATATTACGTTATATTATAAGGTATTTTCATTGCTACACTACAAATTACGATATATTATAAGGTATTTTCAATGATACCCTGCATATTACGTTATATTATAAGGTATTTTCATTGCTACACTACAAATTACGATATATTATAAGGTATTTTCAATGATACACTGCATATTACGTTATATTATAAGGTATTTTCAATGATAAACTACTATATATTATAAGGTATTTTCAATGATACACTGCATATTACGTTATATTATAAGTATTTTCAATGGTATACTGTATATTACGATATATTATAAGGTATTTTCAATGATACACTGCATATTACGTTATATTATAAGTATTTTCAATGGTATACTGTATATTACGATATATTATAAGGTATTTTCAATGATACACTACAAATTACGATATATTATAAGGTATTTTCAATGATACCCTGCATATTACGTTATATTATAAGGTATTTTCAATGATACACTGCATATTACGTTATATTATAAGGTATTTTCAAAGATACACTACAAATTACGATATATTATAAGGTATTTTCAATGATACACTGCATATTACATTATATGAGAAGGTATTTTCATTGATACAATACAAATTACGATATATTATAAGGTATTTTCAATGATACCCTGCATATTACGTTATATTATAAGGTATTTTCAATGATACACTGCATATTACGTTATATTATAAGGTATTTTCAATGATACACTACAAATTACGATATATTATAAGGTATTTTCAATGATACCCTGCATATTACGTTAAATTATAAGGTATTTTCATTGCTACACTACAAATTACGATATATTATAAGGTATTTTCAATGATACCCTGCATATTACGTTAAATTATAAGGTATTTTCATTGCTACACTACAAATTACGATATATTATAAGGTATTTTCAATGATACACAGCATATTACGTTATATTATAAGGTATTTTCAATGATACAATACAAATTACGATATATTATAAGGTATTTTCAATGATACCCTGCATATTACGTTATATTATAAGGTATTTTCAATGATACACTGCATATTACGTTATATTATAAGGTATTTTCAATGATACACTACAAATTACGATATATTATAAGGTATTTTCAATGATACACTGCATATTACGTTATATTATAAGGTATTTTCAATGATACACTCCATATTACGTTATATTATAAGGTATTTTCAATGATGCACTGCATATTACGTTATATTATAAGGTATTTTCATTGATAGACTAGAATTACCATATATTCTAAGGTATTTTCAATGATACCCTGCATATTACGTTAAATTATAAGGTATTTTCATTGCTACACTACAAATTACGATATATTATAAGGTATTTTCAATGATACACAGCATATTACGTTATATTATAAGGTATTTTCAATGATAAACTACTATATATTATAAGGTATTTTCAATGATACACTGCATATTACGTTATATTATAAGTATTTTCAATGGTATACTGTATATTACGATATATTATAAGGTATTTTCAATGATACACTGCATATTACGTTATATTATAAGTATTTTCAATGGTATACTGTATATTACGATATATTATAAGGTATTTTCAATGATACACTGCATATTACGTTATATTATAAGGTATTTTCAAAGATACACTACAAATTACGATATATTATAAGGTATTTTCAATGATACACTGCATATTACATTATATGAGAAGGTATTTTCATTGATACACTACAAATTACGATATATTATAAGGTATTTTCAATGATACCCTGCATATTACGTTATATTATAAGGTATTTTCAATGATACACTGCATATTACGTTATATTATAAGGTATTTTCAATGATACACTACAAATTACGATATATTATAAGGTATTTTCAATGATACCCTGCATATTACGTTAAATTATAAGGTATTTTCATTGCTACACTACAAATTACGATATATTATAAGGTATTTTCAATGATACCCTGCATATTACGTTAAATTATAAGGTATTTTCATTGCTACACTACAAATTACGATATATTATAAGGTATTTTCAATGATACACTGCATATTACATTATATGAGAAGGTATTTTCATTGATACACTACAAATTACGATATATTATAAGGTATTTTCAATGATACCCTGCATATTACGTTATATTATAAGGTATTTTCAATGATACACTGCATATTACGTTATATTATAAGTTATTTTCAATGATACACTACAAATTACGATATATTATAAGGTATTTTCAATGATACCCTGCATATTACGTTAAATTATAAGGTATTTTCAATGATACACTGCATATTACGTTATATTATAAGGTATTTTCATTGCTACACTACAAATTACGATATATTATAAGGTATTTTCAATGATACACAGCATATTACGTTATATTATAAGGTATTTTCAATGATAAACTACTATATATTATAAGGTATTTTCAATGATACACTGCATATTACGTTATATTATAAGTATTTTCAATGGTATACTGTATATTACGATATATTATAAGGTATTTTCAATGATACACTGCATATTACGTTATATTATAAGTATTTTCAATGGTATACTGTATATTACGATATATTATAAGGTATTTTCAATGATACACTACAAATTACGATATATTATAAGGTATTTTCAATGATACCCTGCATATTACGTTATATTATAAGGTATTTTCAATGATACCCTGCATATTACGTTATATTATAAGGTATTTTCAATGATACACTGCATATTACGTTATATTATAAGGTATTTTCAAAGATACACTACAAATTACGATATATTATAAGGTATTTTCAATGATACACTGCATATTACATTATATGAGAAGGTATTTTCATTGATACACTACAAATTACGATATATTATAAGGTATTTTCAATGATACACTGCATATTACGTTATATTATACGGTATTTTCAATGACGCACTGCATATTACGTTATATTATAAGGTATTTTCATTGATAGACTAGAATTACCATATATTCTAAGGTATTTTCAATGATACACTGCATATTACGTTATATTATAAGGTATTTTCAATTATAAACTACTATATATTATAAGGTATTTTCACTGATACACTGCATATTACGTTATATTATAAGGTATTTTCATTGATAGACTAGAATTACCATATATTCTAAGGTATTTTCAATGATACACTGCATATTACGTTATATCATAAGGTATTTTCAATGATACACTGCATATTAAGTTATATTATAAGGTATTTTCAATGATACACTGCATATTACGTTATATTATAAGGTATTTTCAAGGATACACCGCATATTACGTTATATTATAAGGTATTTTCAATGATACACTGCATATTACGTTATATTATAAGGTATTTTCAATGATACACTACAAATTACGATATATTATAAGGTATTTTCAATGATACCCTGCATATTACGTTATATTATAAGGTATTTTCAATGATACACTGCATATTACGTTATATTATAAGGTATTTTCAAAGATACACTACAAATTACGATATATTATAAGGTATTTTCAATGATACACTGCATATTACATTATATGAGAAGGTATTTTCATTGATACACTACAAATTACGATATATTATAAGGTATTTTCAATGATACCCTGCATATTACGTTATATTATAAGGTATTTTCAATGATACACTGCATATTACGTTATATTATAAGGTATTTTCATTGCTACACTACAAATTACGATATATTATAAGGTATTTTCAATGATACCCTGCATATTACGTTAAATTATAAGGTATTTTCATTGCTACACTACAAATTACGATATATTATAAGGTATTTTCAATGATACACAGCATATTACGTTATATTATAAGGTATTTTCAATGATAAACTACTATATATTATAAGGTATTTTCAATGATACACTGCATATTACGTTATATTATAAGTATTTTCAATGGTATACTGTATATTACGATATATTATAAGGTATTTTCAATGATACACTGCATATTACGTTATATTATAAGTATTTTCAATGGTATACTGTATATTACGATATATTATAAGGTATTTTCAATGATACACTACAAATTACGATATATTATAAGGTATTTTCAATGATACCCTGCATATTACGTTATATTATAAGGTATTTTCAATGATACACTGCATATTACGTTATATTATAAGGTATTTTCAAAGATACACTACAAATTACGATATATTATAAGGTATTTTCAATGATACACTGCATATTACATTATATGAGAAGGTATTTTCATTGATACACTACAAATTACGATATATTATAAGGTATTTTCAATGATACCCTGCATATTACGTTATATTATAAGGTATTTTCAATGATACACTGCATATTACGTTATATTATAAGGTATTTTCAATGATACACTACAAATTACGATATATTATAAGGTATTTTCAATGATACCCTGCATATTACGTTAAATTATAAGGTATTTTCATTGCTACACTACAAATTACGATATATTATAAGGTATTTTCAATGATACCCTGCATATTACGTTAAATTATAAGGTATTTTCATTGCTACACTACAAATTACGATATATTATAAGGTATTTTCAATGATACACAGCATATTACGTTATATTATAAGGTATTTTCAATGATAAACTACTATATATTATAAGGTATTTTCAATGATACACTGCATATTACGTTATATTATAAGGTATTTTCAATGATACACTCCATATTACGTTATATTATAAGGTATTTTCAATGATGCACTGCATATTACGTTATATTATAAGGTATTTTCATTGATAGACTAGAATTACCATATATTCTAAGGTATTTTCAATGATACACTACAAATTACGATATATTATAAGGTATTTTCAATGATAACCTGCATATTACGTTATATTATAAGGTATTTTCAATGATGCACTGCATATTACGTTATACTATAAGGTATTTTCAATGATACACTACAAATTACGATATATTATAAGGTATTTTCAATGATACACTGCATATTACGTTATATTATAAGGTATTTTCATTGATAGACTAGAATTACCATATATTCTAAGGTATTTTCAATGATACACTGCATATTACGTTATATTATAAGGTATTTTCACTGATACACTGCATATTACGTTATATTATAAGGTATTTTCATTGATAGACTAGAATTACCATATATTCTAAGGTATTTTCAATGATACACTGCATATTACGTTATATCATAAGGTATTTTCAATGATACACTGCATATTAAGTTATATTATAAGGTTTTTTCAATGATGCACTGCATATTACGTTATACTATAAGGTATTTTCAATGATACACTACAAATTACGATATATTATAAGGTATTTTCCATGATACACTGCATATTACGTTATATTATAAGGTATTTTCATTGATAGACTAGAATTACCATATATTCTAAGGTATTTTCAATGATACACTACAAATTACGATATTTTATAAAGTATTTTCAATGATAACCTGCATATTACGTTATATTATAAAGTATTTTCAATGATACACTGCATATTAAGTTATATTATAAGGTATTTTCAATGATACACTGCAAATTACGTTATATTATAAGGTATTTTCAATGATACACCGCATATTACGTTATATTATAAGGTATTTTCAATGATACACTGCATACTACGTTATATTATAAGGTATTTTCAATGATACACTGCATATTACGTTATATTATAAGGTATTTTCAATGATACACTGCATATTACGTTATATTATAAGGTTTTATCAATGATGCACTGCATATTACGTTATACTATAAGGTATTTTCAATGATACACTACAAATTACGATATATTATAAGGTATTTTCAATGATACACTGCATATTACGTTATATTATAAGGTATTTTCATTGATAGACTAGAATTACCATATATTCTAAGGTATTTTCAATGATACACTGCATATTACGTTATATTACAAGGTATTTTCAATTATAAACTACTATATATTATAAGGTATTTTCACTGATACACTGCATATTACGTTATATTATAAGGTATTTTCATTGATAGACTAGAATTACCATATATTCTAAGGTATTTTCAATGATACACTGCATATTACGTTATATCATAAGGTATTTTCAATGATACACTGCATATTATGTTATATTATAAGGTATTTTCAATGATACACTGCATATTACGTTATATTATAAGGTATTTTCAAGGATACACCGCATATTACGTTATATTATAAGGTATTTTCAATGATACACTGCATATTACGTTATATTATAAGGTATTTTCAATGATACACTACAAATTACGATATATTATAAGGTTTTTTCAATGATACCCTGCATATTACGTTATATTATAAGGTATTTTCAATGATACACTGCATATTACGTTATATTATAAGGTATTTTCAAAGATACACTACAAATTACGATATATTATAAGGTATTTTCAATGATACACTGCATATTACATTATATGAGAAGGTATTTTCATTGATACACTACAAATTACGATATATTATAAGGTATTTTCAATGATACCCTGCATATTACGTTATATTATAAGGTATTTTCAATGATACACTGCATATTACGTTATATTATAAGGTATTTTCAATGATACACTACAAATTACGATATATTATAAGGTATTTTCAATGATACCCTGCATATTACGTTAAATTATAAGGTATTTTCATTGCTACACTACAAATTACGATATATTATAAGGTATTTTCAATGATACACAGCATATTACGTTATATTATAAGGTATTTTCAATGATAAACTACTATATATTATAAGGTATTTTCAATGATACACTGCATATTACGTTATATTATAAGTATTTTCAATGGTATACTGTATATTACGATATATTATAAGGTATTTTCAATGATACACTGCATATTACGTTATATTATAAGTATTTTCAATGGTATACTGTATATTACACTGCATATTACGTTATATTATAAGGTATTTTCAATGATACACTGCATATTACGTTATATTATAAGGTTTTATCAATGATGCACTGCATATTACGTTATACTATAAGGTATTTTCAATGATAAACTGCATAGTACGTTATATTATAAAGTATTTTCAATGATATACTACAAATTACCATATATTCTAAGGTATTTTCAATAATAAACTACTATATATTATAAGGTATTTTCAATGATACACTGCATATTACGTTATATCATAAGGTATTTTCAATGATACACTGCATATTAAGTTATATTATAAGGTATTTTCAATGATACACTGCATATTACGTTATATCATAAGGTATTTTCAATGATACACTGCATATTAAGTTATATTATAAGGTATTTTCAATGATAAACTGCTATATATTATAAGGTATTTTCAATGATACACTACAAATTACGATATATTATAAGGTATTTTCAATGATAACCTGCATATTACGTTATATTATAAAGCATTTTCAATGATACACTGCATATTAAGTTATATTATAAGGTATTTTCAATGATACACTGCAAATTACGTTATATTATAAGGTATTTTCAATGATACACCGCATATTACGTTATATTATAAGGTATTTTCAATGATACACTGCATATTACGTTATATTATAAGGTATTTTCAAAGATACACTGCATATTACGTTATATTATAAGGTATTTTCAATGATACACTGCATATTACGTTATATTATAAGGTTTTATCAATGACTTACTGCATATTACGTTATACTATAAGGTGTTTTCAATGATACACTACAAATTACGATATATTATAAGGTATTTTCAATGATACACTGCATATTACGTTATATCATAAGGTATTTTCAATGATACACTGCATATTAAGTTATATTATAAGGTTTTTTCAATGATGCACTGCATATTACGTTATACTATAAGGTATTTTCAATGATACACTACAAATTACGATATATTATAAGGTATTTTAAATGGTACACTGCATATTACGTTATATTATAAGGTATTTTCATTGATAGACTAGAATTACCATATATTCTAAGGTATTTTCAAAGATACACTACAAATTACGATATATTATAAGGTATTTTCAATGATACACTGCATATTACATTATATGAGAAGGTATTTTCATTGATACACTACAAATTACGATATATTATAAGGTATTTTCATTGATACCCTGCATATTACGTTATATTATAAGGTATTTTCAATGATACACTGCATATTACGTTATATTATAAGGTATTTTCAATGATACACTGCATATTACGTTATATTATAAGGTATTTTCAAAGATACACTGCATATTACGTTATATTATAAGGTATTTTCAATGATACACTGCATATTACGTTATATTATAAGGTTTTATCAATGACTTACTGCATATTACGTTATACTATAAGGTGTTTTCAATGATACACTACAAATTACGATATATTATAAGGTATTTTCAATGATACACTGCATATTACGTTATATCATAAGGTATTTTCAATGATACACTGCATATTAAGTTATATTATAAGGTTTTTTCAATGATGCACTGCATATTACGTTATACTATAAGGTATTTTCAATGATACACTACAAATTACGATATATTATAAGGTATTTTAAATGGTACACTGCATATTACGTTATATTATAAGGTATTTTCATTGATAGACTAGAATTACCATATATTCTAAGGTATTTTCAAAGATACACTACAAATTACGATATATTATAAGGTATTTTCAATGATACACTGCATATTACATTATATGAGAAGGTATTTTCATTGATACACTACAAATTACGATATATTATAAGGTATTTTCAATGATACACTGCATATTACATTATATGAGAAGGTATTTTCATTGATACACTACAAATTACGATATATTATAAGGTATTTTCAATGATACCCTGCATATTACGTTATATTATAAGGTATTTTCAATGATACACTGCATATTACGTTATATTATAAGGTATTTTCAATGATACACTACAAATTACGATATATTATAAGGTATTTTCAATGATACCCTGCATATTACGTTAAATTATAAGGTATTTTCATTGCTACACTACAAATTACGATATATTATAAGGTATTTTCAATGATACACAGCATATTACGTTATATTATAAGGTATTTTCAATGATAAACTACTATATATTATAAGGTATTTTCAATGATACACTGCATATTACGTTATATTATAGGTATTTTCAATGGTATACTGTATATTACGATATATTATGAGGTATTTTCAATGATACACTGCATATTACGTTATATTATAAGTATTTTCAATGGTATACTGTATATTACGATATATTATAAGGTATTTTCAATGATACACTGCATATTACGTTATATTATAAGGTATTTTCAATGATACACTGCATATTACGTTATATTATAAGGTTTTATCAATGATGCACTGCATATTACGTTATACTATAAGGTATTTTCAATGATAAACTGCATAGTACGTTATATTATAAAGTATTTTCAATGATATACTACAAATTACCATATAGTCTAAGGTATTTTCAATAATAAACTACTATATATTATAAGGTATTTTCAATGATACACTGCATATTACGTTATATCATAAGGTATTTTCAATGATACACTGCATATTAAGTTATATTATAAGGTATTTTCAATGATAAACTGCTATATATTATAAGGTATTTTCAATGATACACTGCATATTACGATATATTATAAGGTATTTTCAATGATAACCTGCATATTACGTTATATTATAAGGTATTTTCAATGATACACTCCATATTACGTTATATTATAAGGTATTTTCAAGGATACACCGCATATTACGTTATATTATAAGGTATTTTCAATGATACACTGCATATTACGTTATATTATAAGGTATTTTCAATGATACACTACAAATTACGATATATTATAAGGCATTTTCAATGATACCCTGCATATTACGTTATATTATAAGGTATTTTCAATGATACACTGCATATTACGTTATATTATAAGGTATTTTCAATGATACACTGCATATTACGTTATATTATAAGGTATTTTCAATGATACACTACAAATTACGATATATTATAAGGTATTTTCAATGATACCCTGCATATTACGTTAAATTATAAGGTATTTTCATTGCTACACTACAAATTACGATATATTATAAGGTATTTTCAATGATACCCTGCATATTACGTTAAATTATAAGGTATTTTCATTGCTACACTACAAATTACGATATATTATAAGGTATTTTCAATGATACACAGCATATTACGTTATATTATAAGGTATTTTCAATGATAAACTACTATATATTATAAGGTATTTTCAATGATACACTGCATATTACGTTATATTATAAGTATTGTCAATGGTATACTGTATATTACGATATATTATAAGGTATTTTCAATGATACACTGCATATTACGTTATATTATAAGTATTTTCAATGGTATACTGTATATTAGGATATATTATAAGGTATTTTCAATGATACACTGCATATTACGTTATATCATAAGGTATTTTCAATGATACACTGCATATTAAGTTATATTATAAGGTATTTTCAATGATAAACTGCTATATATTATAAGGTATTTTCAATGATACACTGCATATTACGTTATATTATAAGGTATTTTCATTGATAGACTAGAATTACCATATATTCTAAGGTATTTTCAATGATACACTACAAATTACGATATATTATAAGGTATTTTCAATGATAACCTGCATATTACGTTATATTATAAGGTATTTTCAATGATACACTCCATATTACGTTATATTATAAGGTATTTTCAATGATACACTGCATATTACGTTATACTATAAGGTATTTTCAATGATACACTACACATTACGATATATTATAAGGTATTTTCAATGATACACTGCATATTACGTTATATTATAAGGTATTTTCAATGATACACCGCATATTACGTTATATTATAAGGTATTTTCAATGATACACTGCATATTACGTTATATTATAAGGTATTTTCAATGATACACTGCATATTACGTTATATTATAAGGTATTTTCAATGATACACTGCATATTACGTTATATTATAAGGTTTTATCAATGACTTACTGCATATTACGTTATACTATAAGGTGTTTTCAATGATACACTACAAATTACGATATATTATAAGGTATTTTCAATGATACACTGCATATTACGTTATATCATAAGGTATTTTCAATGATACACTGCATATTAAGTTATATTATAAGGTTTTTTCAATGATGCACTGCATATTACGTTATACTATAAGGTATTTTCAATGATACACTGCATATTACGTTATATTATAAGGTATTTTCATTGATAGACTAGAATTACCATATATTCTAAGG
>CAKAJI010001041.1:0-38966 GCA_916610255.1 Lasioglossum lativentre
CAGTCTATCATTGAAAATACCTTATAATATAACGTAATATGCAGTGTATCATTGAAAATACCCTATAATATAATGTAATATGCAGTGTATCATTGAAAATACCTTATAATATAATGTAATATTTGCAGTCTATCATTGCAAATACCTTATAATATTACGTAATATGCAGTCAATCATTGAAAATACGTGAGTAATATAACGTAATATGCAGTCTATCATTGAAAATGCCTTATAATATAACGTAATATGCAGTATATCATTGAAAATACGTGATAATATAACGTAATATGCAGTGTATCAGTGAAAATGCCTTATAATATAACGTAATATGCAGTATATCATTGAAAATACCTTATAATGTAACGTAATAAGCAGTGTATCATTGAAAATATCTTGTAATGTAACGTAATATGCAGAGTATCATTCAAAATACCTTATAATATAACGTAATATGCAGTCAATCATTGAAAATACGTGATAATATAACGTAATATGCAGTCTATCATTGAAAATGCCTTATAATATAACGTAATATGCAGTATATCATTGAAAATACCTTATAATATAACGTAATATGCAGTGTATCATTGAAAATACCCTATAATATAATGTAATATGCAGTGTATTATTGAAAATACATTATAACGTAATGTAATATGCAGTCTATCATTGAAAATACCTTATAATATTACGTAATATGCAGTCAATCATTGAAAATACGTTATAATATAACGTAATATGCAGTCTATCATTGAAAATGCCTTATAATATAACGTAATATGCAGTATATCATTGAAAATACGTGATAATATAACGTAATATGCAGTGTATCATAGAAAATACCTTATAATGTAACGTAATATGCAGTGTATTATTGAAAATACATTATAACGTAATGTAATATGCAGTCTATCATTGAAAATACGTGATAATATAACGTAATATGCAGAGTATCATTGAAAATGCCTTATAATATAACGTAATATGCAGTATATCATTGAAAATACGTGATAATATAACGTAATATGCAGTGTATCATTGAAAATACCTTATAATATAACGTAATATGCAGTGTATCTTTGAAAATACCTTATAATATAATGTAATATTTGCAGTCTATCATTGAAAATACCTTATAATATTACGTAATATGCAGTCAATCATTGAAAATACGTGATAATATAACGTAATATGCAGTCTATCATTGAAAATGCCTTATAATATAACGTAATATGCAGTATATCATTGAAAATACCTTATAATATAACGTAATATGCAGTGTATCATTGAAAATACCTTATAATGTAACGTAATATGCAGTGTATTATTGAAAATACATTATAACGTAATGTAATATGCAGTCTATCATTGAAAATACCTTATAATATAACGTAATATGCAGTGTATCATTGAAAATACCCTATAATATAATGTAATATGCAGTGTATCATTGAAAATACCTTATAATATAATGTAATATTTGCAGTCTATCATTGCAAATACCTTATAATATTACGTAATATGCAGTCAATCATTGAAAATACGTGATAATATAACGTAATATGCAGTCTATCATTGAAAATGCCTTATAATATAACATAATATGCAGTATATCATTGAAAATACGTGATAATATAACGTAATATGCAGTGTATCAGTGAAAATGCCTTATAATATAACGTAATATGCAGTATATCATTGAAAATACCTTATAATATAATGTAATATTTGCAGTCTATCATTGAAAATACCTTATAATATTACGTAATATGCAGTCAATCATTGAAAATACGTGATAATATAACGTAATATGCAGTCTATCATTGAAAATGCCTTATAATATAACGTAATATGCAGTATATCATTGAAAATACCTTATAATATAACGTAATATGCAGTGTATCATTGAAAATACCTTATAATGTAACGGAATATGTAGTGTATTATTGAAAATACATTATAACGTAACGTAATATGCAGTATATCATTGAAAATACCTTATAATATAACGTAATATGCAGTGTATCATTGAAAATACCTTATAATGTAACGTAATATGCAGTGTATTATTGAAAATACATTATAACGTAATGTAATATGCAGTCTATCATTGAAAATACCTTATAATATAACGTAATATGCAGTGTATCATTGAAAATACCCTATAATACAATGTAATATGCAGTGTATCATTGAAAATACCTTACAATATAATGTAATATTTGCAGTCTATCATTGCAAATACCTTATAATATTACGTAATATGCAGTCAATCATTGAAAATACGTGATAATATAACGTAATATGCAGTCTATCATTGAAAATGCCTTATAATATAACGTAATATGCAGTATATCATTGAAAATACGTGATAATATAACGTAATATGCAGTGTATCATTGAAAATACCTTATAATATAACGTAATATGCAGTGTATCATTGAAAATAACTTATAATATAATGTAATATTTGCAGTCTATCATTGAAAATACCTTATAATATTACGTAATATGCAGTCAATCATTGAAAATACGTGATAATATAACGTAATATGCAGTCTATCATTGAAAATGCCTTATAATATAACGTAATATGCAGTATATCATTGAAAATACCTTATAATATAACGTAATATGCAGTGTATCATTGAAAATACCTTATAATATAACGTAATATGCAGTCTATCATTGAAAATACCTTATAATATAACGTAATATGCAGTGTATCATTGAAAATACCCTATAATATAATGTAATATGCAGTGTATCATTGAAAATACCTTATAATATAATGTAATATTTGCAGTCTATCATTGCAAATACCTTATAATATTACGTAATATGCAGTCAATCATTGAAAATACGTGATAATATAACGTAATATGCAGTCTATCATTGAAAATGCCTTATAATATAACGTAATATGCAGTATATCATTGAAAATACGTGATAATATAACGTAATATGCAGTGTATCAGTGAAAATGCCTTATAATATAACGTAATATGCAGTATATCATTGAAAATACCTTATAATGTAACGTAATAAGCAGTGTATCATTGAAAATATCTTGTAATGTAACGTAATATGCAGAGTATCATTCAAAATACCTTATAATATAACGTAATATGCAGTCAATCATTGAAAATACGTGATAATATAACGTAATATGCAGTCTATCATTGAAAATGCCTTATAATATAACGTAATATGCAGTATATCATTGAAAATACCTTATAATATAACGTAATATGCAGTGTATCATTGAAAATACCCTATAATATAATGTAATATGCAGTGTATTATTGAAAATACATTATAACGTAATGTAATATGCAGTCTATCATTGAAAATACCTTATAATATTACGTAATATGCAGTCAATCATTGAAAATACGTGATAATATAACGTAATATGCAGAGTATCATTGAAAATGCCTTATAATATAACGTAATATGCAGTATATCATTGAAAATACGTGATAATATAACGTAATATGCAGTGTATCATTGAAAATGCCTTATAATATAACGTAATATGCAGTATATCATTGAAAATACCTTATAATATAACGTAATATGCAGTGTATCATTGAAAATACCTTATAATGTAACGTAATATGCAGTGTATTATTGAAAATACATTATAACGTAATGTAATATGCAGTCTATCATTGAAAATACCTTATAATATAACGTAATATGCAGTGTATCATTGAAAATACCCTATAATATAATGTAATATGCAGTGTATCATTGAAAATACCTTATAATATAATGTAATATTTGCAGTCTATCATTGCAAATACCTTATAATATTACGTAATATGCAGTCAATCATTGAAAATACGTGATAATATAACGTAATATGCAGTCTATCATTGAAAATGCCTTATAATATAACGTAATATGCAGTCAATCATTGAAAATACGTGATAATATAACGTAATATGCAGTCTATCATTGAAAATGCCTTATAATATAACGTAATATGCAGTATATCATTGAAAATACCTTATAATATAACGTAATATGCAGTGTATCATTGAAAATACCCTATAATATAATGTAATATGCAGTGTATTATTGAAAATACATTATAACGTAATGTAATATGCAGTCTATCATTGAAAATACCTTATAATATTACGTAATATGCAGTCAATCATTGAAAATACGTGATAATATAACGTAATATGCAGAGTATCATTGAAAATGCCTTATAATATAACGTAATATGCAGTATATCATTGAAAATACGTGATAATATAACGTAATATGCAGTGTATCATTGAAAATACCTTATAATATAACCTAATATGCAGTATATCATTGAAAATACCTTATAATATAACGTAATATGCAGTGTATCATTGAAAATACCTTATAATGTAACGTAATATGCAGTGTATTATTGAAAATACATTATAACGTAATGTAATATGCAGTCTATCATTGAAAATACCTTATAATATAACGTAATATGCAGTGTATTATTGAAAATACCCTATAATATAATGTAATATGCAGTGTATCATTGAAAATACCTTATAATATAATGTAATATTTGCAGTCTATCATTGCAAATACCTTATAATATTACGTAATATGCAGTCAATCATTGAAAATACGTGATAATATAACGTAATATGCAGTCTATCATTGAAAATGCCTTATAATATAACGTAATATGCAGTATATCATTGAAAATACGTGATAATATAACGTAATATGCAGTGTATCAGTGAAAATGCCTTATAATATAACGTAATATGCAGTATATAATTGAAAATACCTTATAATATAATGTAATATTTGCAGTCTATCATTGAAAATGCCTTATAATATTACGTAATATGCAGTCAATCATTGAAAATACGTGATAATATAACGTAATATGCAGTCTATCATTGAAAATGCCTTATAATATAACGTAATATGCAGTATATCATTGAAAATACCTTATAATATAACGTAATATGCAGTGTATCATTGAAAATACCTTATAATGTAACGGAATATGTAGTGTATTATTGAAAATACATTATAACGTAACGTAATATGCAGTATATCATTGAAAATACCTTATAATATAACGTAATATGCAGTGTATCATTGAAAATACCTTATAATGTAACGTAATATGCAGTGTATTATTGAAAATACATTATAACGTAATGTAATATGCAGTCTATCATTGAAAATACCTTATAATATAACGTAATATGCAGTGTATCATTGAAAATACCCTATAATATAATGTAATATGCAGTGTATCATTGAAAATACCTTATAATATAATGTAATATTTGCAGTCTATCATTGCAAATACCTTATAATATTACGTAATATGCAGTCAATCATTGAAAATACGTGATAATATAACGTAATATGCAGTCTATCATTGAAAATGCCTTATAATGTAACGTAATATGCAGTATATCATTGAAAATATCTTGTAATGAAACGTAATATGCAGAGTATCATTCAAAATACCTTATAATATAACGTAATATGCAGTGTATCATTGAAAATACCTCATAATATAACGTAATATGCACTGTATCATAGAAAATACCTTATAATATAATGTAATATGCAGTCTATCATTGATAATACCTCATAATATAACGTAATATGCAGAGTATCATTGAAAATACCTTATAATATAACGTAATATGCAGTATATCATTGAAAATACGTGATAATATAACGTAATATGCAGAGTATCATTGAAAATGCCTTATAATATAACGTAATATGCAGTGTATCATTGAAAATACCTTATAATGTAACGTAATATGCAGTGTATTATTGAAAATACATTATAACGTAATGTAGTATACAGTCTATCATTGAAAATATCTTATAATATAATGTAATATGCAGTGTATCATTGACAATACCTTATAATGTAACGTAATATGCAGTGTATCATTGAAAATGCCTTATAATATATAGTAATATGCAGTCTATCATTGAAAATACCTTATAATATAACGTAATATGCAGTGTATCATTGAAAATACCCTATAATACAATGTAATATGCAGTGTATCATTGAAAATACCTTACAATATAATGTAATATTTGCAGTCTATCATTGCAAATACCTTATAATATTACGTAATATGCAGTCAATCATTGAAAATACGTGATAATATAACGTAATATGCAGTCTATCATTGAAAATACCTTATAATATAACGTAATATGCAGTGTATCATTGAAAATACCCTATAATATAATGTAATATGCAGTGTATCATTGAAAATACCTTATAATATAATGTAATATTTGCAGTCTATCATTGCAAATACCTTATAATATTACGTAATATGCAGTCAATCATTGAAAATACGTGATAATATAACGTAATATGCAGAGTATCATTGAAAATGCCTTATAATATAACGTAATATGCAGTATATCATTGAAAATACGTGATAATATAACGTAATATGCAGTGTATCATTGAAAATGCCTTATAATATAACGTAATATGCAGTATATCATTGAAAATACCTTATAATATAACGTAATATGCAGTGTATCATTGAAAATACCTTATAATGTAACGTAATATGCAGTGTATTATTGAAAATACCTTATAATATAACGTAATATGCAGTGTATCATTGAAAATACCCTATAATATAATGTAATATGCAGTGTATCATTGAAAATACCTTATAATATAATGTAATATTTGCAGTCTATCATTGCAAATACCTTATAATATTACGTAATATGCAGTCAATCATTGAAAATACGTGATAATATAACTTAATATGCAGTCTATCATTGAAAATGCCTTATAATATAACGTAATATGCAGTATATCATTGAAAATACGTGATAATATAACGTAATATGCAGTGTATCAGTGAAAATGCCTTATAATATAACGTAATATGCAGTATATCATTGAAAATACCTTATAATATAATGTAATATTTGCAGTCTATCATTGAAAATACCTTATAATATTACGTAATATGCAGTCAATAATTGAAAATACGTGATAATATAACGTAATATGCAGTCTATCATTGAAAATGCCTTATAATATAACGTAATATGCAGTATATCATTGAAAATACCTTATAATATAACGTAATATGCAGTGTATCATTGAAAATACCTTATAATGTAACGGAATATGTAGTGTATTATTGAAAATACATTATAACGTAACGTAATATGCAGTATATCATTGAAAATACCTTATAATATAACGTAATATGCAGTGTATCATTGAAAATACCTTATAATGTAACGTAATATGCAGTGTATTATTGAAAATACATTATAACGTAATGTAAAATGCAGTCTATCATTGAAAATACCTTATAATATAACGTAATATGCAGTGTATCATTGAAAATACCCTATAATATAATGTAATATGCAGTGTATCATTGAAAATACCTTATAATATAATGTAATATTTGCAGTCTATCATTGCAAATACCTTATAATATTACGTAATATGCAGTCAATCATTGAAAATACGTGATAATATAACGTAATATGCAGTCTATCATTGAAAATGCCTTATAATGTAACGTAATAAGCAGTGTATCATTGAAAATATCTTGTAATGAAACGTAATATGCAGAGTATCATTCAAAATACCTTATAATATAACGTAATATGCAGTGTATCATTGAAAATACCTCATAATATAACGTAATATGCACTGTATCATAGAAAATACCTTATAATATAATGTAATATGCAGTCTATCATTGATAATACCTCATAATATAACGTAATATGCAGAGTATCATTGAAAATACCTTATAATATAACGTAATATGCAGTATATCATTGAAAATACGTGATAATATAACGTAATATGCAGAGTATCATTGAAAATGCCTTATAATATAACGTAATATGCAGTGTATCATTGAAAATACCTTATAATGTAACGTAATATGCAGTGTATTATTGAAAATACATTATAACGTAATGTAGTATACAGTCTATCATTGAAAATATCTTATAATATAATGTAATATGCAGTGTATCATTGACAATACCTTATAATGTAACGTAATATGCAGTGTATCATTGAAAATGCCTTATAATATATAGTAATATGCAGTCTATCATTGAAAATACCTTATAATATAACGTAATATGCAGTGTATCATTGAAAATACCCTATAATACAATGTAATATGCAGTGTATCATTGAAAATACCTTACAATATAATGTAATATTTGCAGTCTATCATTGCAAATACCTTATAATATTACGTAATATGCAGTCAATCATTGAAAATACGTGATAATATAACGTAATATGCAGTCTATCATTGAAAATGCCTTATAATATAACGTAATATGCAGTATATCATTGAAAATACGTGATAATATAACGTAATATGCAGTGTATCATTGAAAATACCTTATAATATAACGTAATATGCAGTGTATCATTGAAAATACCTTATAATATAATGTAATATTTGCAGTCTATCATTGAAAATACCTTATAATATTACGTAATATGCAGTCAATCATTGAAAATACGTGATAATATAACGTAATATGCAGTCTATCATTGAAAATGCCTTATAATATAACGTAATGTGCAGTATATCATTGAAAATACCTTATAATATAACGTAATATGCAGTGTATCATTGAAAATACCTTATAATATAACGTAATATGCAGTCTATCATTGAAAATACCTTATAATATAACGTAATATGCAGTGTATCATTGAAAATACCCTATAATATAATGTAATATGCAGTGTATCATTGAAAATACCTTATAATATAATGTAATATTTGCAGTCTATCATTGCAAATACCTTATAATATTACGTAATATGCAGTCAATCATTGAAAATACGTGATAATATAACGTAATATGCAGTCTATCATTGAAAATGCCTTATAATATAACGTAATATGCAGTATATCATTGAAAATACGTGATAATATAACGTAATATGCAGTGTATCAGTGAAAATGCCTTATAATATAACGTAATATGCAGTATATCATTGAAAATACCTTATAATATAACGTAATATGCAGTGTATCATTGAAAATACCTCATAATATAACGTAATATGCACTGTATCATAGAAAATACCTTATAATATAATGTAATATGCAGTCTATCATTGATAATACCTCATAATATAACGTAATATGCAGAGTATCATTGAAAATACCTTATAATACAACGTGATATGCAGTATATCATTGAAAATACCTTATAATGTAACGTAATATGCAGAGTATCATTGAAAATGCCTTATAATATAACGTAATATGCAGTATATCATTGAAAATACGTGATAATATAACGTAATATGCAGTATATCATTGAAAATACCTTATAATATAATGTAATATTTGCAGTCTATCATTGAAAATACCTTATAATATTACGTAATATGCAGTCAATCATTGAAAATACGTGATAATATAACGTAATATGCAGTCTATCATTGAAAATGCCTTATAATATAACGTAATATGCAGTATATCATTGAAAATACCTTATAATATAACGTAATATGCAGTGTATCATTGAAAATACCTTATAATATAACGTAATATGCAGTGTATCATTGAAAATACCCTATAATATAATGTAATATGCAGTGTATCATTGAAAATACCTTATAATATAATGTAATATTTGCAGTCTATCATTGCAAATACCTTATAATATTACGTAATATGCAGTCAATCATTGAAAATACGTGATAATATAACGTAATATGCAGTCTATCATTGAAAATGCCTTATAATATAACGTAATATGGAGTATATCATTGAAAATACGTGATAATATAACGTAATATGCAGTGTATCAGTGAAAATGCCTTATAATATAACGTAATATGCAGTATATCATTGAAAATACCTTATAATATAACGTAATATGCAGTGTATCATTGAAAATACCTCATAATATAACGTAATATGCACTGTATCATAGAAAATACCTTATAATATAATGTAATATGCAGTCTATCATTGATAATACCTCATAATATAACGTAATATGCAGAGTATCATTGAAAACACTTTATAATGTAACGTAATAAGCAGTGTATCATTGAAAATATCTTGTAATGTAACGTAATATGCAGAGTATCATTCAAAATACCTTATAATATAACGTAATATGCAGTCTATCATTGCAAATACCTTATAATATTACGTAATATGCAGTCAATCATTGAAAATACGTGATAATATAACGTAATATGCAGTCTATCATTGAAAATGCCTTATAATATAACGTAATATGCAGTATATCATTGAAAATACGTGATAATATAACGTAATATGCAGTGTATCATTGAAAATACCTTATAATATAACGTAATATGCAGTGTATCTTTGAAAATACCTTATAATATAACGTAATATGCAGTCAATCATTGAAAATACGTGATAATATAACGTAATATGCAGTCTATCATTGAAAATGCCTTATAATATAACGTAATATGCAGTATATCATTGAAAATACCTTATAATATAACGTAATATGCAGTGTATCATTGAAAATACCCTATAATATAATGTAATATGCAGTATATCATTGAAAATACGTGATAATATAACGTAATATGCAGTGTATCATTGAAAATACCTTATAATATAACGTAATATGCAGTGTATCATTGAAAATACCTTATAATATAACGTAATATGCAGTCTATCATTGAAAATACCTTATAATGTAACGTAATATGCAGTGTATTATTGAAAATACATTATAACGTAATGTAATATGCAGTCTATCATTGAAAATACCTTATAATATTACGTAATATGCAGTCAATCATTGAAAATACGTGATAATATAACGTAATATGCAGAGTATCATTGAAAATGCCTTATAATATAACGTAATATGCAGTGTATCATTGAAAATACGTGATAATATAACGTAATATGCAGTGTATCATTGAAAATGCCTTATAATATAACGTAATATGCAGTATATCATTGAAAATACCTTATAATATAACGTAATATGCAGTGTATCATTGAAAATACCTTATAATGTAACGTAATATGCAGTGTATTATTGAAAATACATTATAACGTAATGTAATATGCAGTCTATCATTGAAAATACCTTATAATATAATGTAATATTTGCAGTCTATCATTGAAAATACCTTATAATATTACGTAATATGCAGTCAACCATTGAAAATACGTGATAATATAACGTAATATGCAGTCTATCATTGAAAATGCCTTATAATATAACGTAATATGCAGTATATCTTTGAAAATACCTTATAATATAACGTAATATGCAGTCTATCATTGAAAATGCCTTATAATATAACGTAATATGCAGTATATCATTGAAAATACCTTATAATATAACGTAATATGCAGTGTATCATTGAAAATACTTTATAATGTAACGTAATAAGCAGTGTATCATTGAAAATATCTTGTAATGTAACGTAATATGCAGAGTATCATTCAAAATACCTTATAATATAACGTAATATGCAGTCTATCATTGCAAATACCTTATAATATTACGTAATATGCAGTCAATCATTGAAAATACGTGATAATATAACGTAATATGCAGTCTATCATTGAAAATGCCTTATAATATAACGTAATATGCAGTATATCATTGAAAATACGTGATAATATAACGTAATATGCAGTGTATCATTGAAAATACCTTATAATATAACGTAATATGCAGTGTATCATTGAAAATACCTTATAATATAACGTAATATGCAGTCAATCATTGAAAATACGTGATAATATAACGTAATATGCAGTCTATCATTGAAAATGCCTTATAATATAACGTAATATGCAGTATATCATTGAAAATACCTTATAATATAACGTAATATGCAGTGTATCATTGAAAATACCCTATAATATAATGTAATATGCAGTATATCATTGAAAATACGTGATAATATAACGTAATATGCAGTGTATCATTGAAAATGCCTTATAATATAACGTAAAATGCAGTATATCATTGAAAATACCTTATAATATAACGTAATATGCAGTGTATCATTGAAAATACCTTATAATGTAACGTAATATGCAGTGTATTATTGAAAATACATTATAACGTAATGTAATATGCAGTCTATCATTGAAAATACCTTATAATATTACGTAATATGCAGTCAATCATTGAAAATACGTGATAATATAACGTAATATGCAGAGTATCATTGAAAATGCCTTATAATATAACGTAATATGCAGTATATCATTGAAAATACGTGATAATATAACGTAATATGCAGTGTATCATTGAAAATGCCTTATAATATAACGTAATATGCAGTATATCATTGAAAATACCTTATAATATAACGTAATATGCAGTGTATCATTGAAAATACCTTATAATGTAACGTAATATGCAGTGTATTATTGAAAATACATTATAACGTAATGTAATATGCAGTCTATCATTGAAAATACCTTATAATATAACGTAATATGCAGTGTATCATTGAAAATACCCTATAATATAATGTAATATTTGCAGTCTATCATTGCAAATACCTTATAATATTACGTAATATGCAGTCAATCATTGAAAATACGTGATAATATAACGTAATATGCAGAGTATCATTGAAAATGCCTTATAATATAACGTAATATGCAGTATATCATTGAAAATACGTGATAATATAACGTAATATGCAGTGTATCATTGAAAATGCCTTATAATATAACGTAATATGCAGTATATCATTGAAAATACCTTATAATATAACGTAATATGCAGTGTATCATTGAAAATACCTTATAATGTAACGTAATATGCAGTGTATTATTGAAAATACATTATAACGTAATGTAATATGCAGTCTATCATTGAAAATACCTTATAATATAACGTAATATGCAGTGTATCATTGAAAATACCCTATAATATAATGTAATATGCAGTGTATCATTGAAAATACCTTATAATATAATGTAATATTTGCAGTCTATCATTGCAAATACCTTATAATATTACGTAATATGCAGTGTATCATTGAAAATATCTTGTAATGTAACGTAATATGCAGAGTATCATTCAAAATACCTTATAATATAACGTAATATGCAGTCAATCATTGAAAATACGTGATAATATAACGTAATATGCAGTCTATCATTGAAAATGCCTTATAATATAACGTAATATGCAGTATATCATTGAAAATACCTTATAATATAACGTAATATGCAGTGTATCATTGAAAATACCCTATAATATAATGTAATATGCAGTGTATTATTGAAAATACATTATAACGTAATGTAATATGCAGTCTATCATTGAAAATACCTTATAATATTACGTAATATGCAGTCAATCATTGAAAATACGTGATAATATAACGTAATATGCAGAGTATCATTGAAAATGCCTTATAATATAACGTAATATGCAGTATATCATTGAAAATACGTGATAATATAACGTAATATGCAGTGTATCATTGAAAATGCCTTATAATATAACGTAATATGCAGTATATCATTGAAAATACCTTATAATATAACGTAATATGCAGTGTATCATTGAAAATACCTTATAATGTAACGTAATATGCAGTGTATTATTGAAAATACATTATAACGTAATGTAATATGCAGTCTATCATTGAAAATACCTTATAATATAACGTAATATGCAGTGTATCATTGAAAATACCCTATAATATAATGTAATATGCAGTGTATCATTGAAAATACCTTATAATATAATGTAATATTTGCAGTCTATCATTGCAAATACCTTATAATATTACGTAATATGCAGTCAATCATTGAAAATACGTGATAATATAACGTAATATGCAGTCTATCATTGAAAATGCCTTATAATATAACGTAATATGCAGTATATCATTGAAAATACGTGATAATATAACGTAATATGCAGTGTATCAGTGAAAATGCCTTATAATATAACGTAATATGCAGTATATCATTGAAAATACCTTATAATATAATGTAATATTTGCAGTCTATCATTGAAAATACCTTATAATATTACGTAATATGCAGTCAATCATTGAAAATACGTGATAATATAACGTAATATGCAGTCTATCATTGAAAATGCCTTATAATACAACGTAATATGCAGTATATCATTGAAAATACCTTATAATATAACGTAATATGCAGTGTATCATTGAAAATACCTTGTAATGTAACGGAATATGTAGTGTATTATTGAAAATACATTATAACGTAACGTAATATGCAGTATATCATTGAAAATACCTTATAATATAACGTAATATGCAGTGTATCATTGAAAATACCTTATAATATAACGTAATATGCAGTGTATTATTGAAAATACATTATAACGTAATGTAATATGCAGTCTATCATTGAAAATACCTTATAATATAACGTAATATGCAGTGTATCATTGAAAATACCCTATAATATAATGTAATATGCAGTGTACCATTGAAAATACCTTATAATATAATGTAATATTTGCAGTCTATCATTGCAAATACCTTATAATATTACGTAATATGCAGTCAATCATTGAAAATACGTGATAATATAACGTAATATGCAGTCTATCATTGAAAATGCCTTATAATGTAACGTAATAAGCAGTATATCATTGAAAATATCTTGTAATGAAACGTAATATGCAGAGTATCATTCAAAATACCTTATAATATAACGTAATATGCAGTGTATCATTGAAAATACGTGATAATATAACGTAATATGCACTGTATCATAGAAAATACCTTATAATATAATGTAATATGCAGTCTATCATTGATAATACCTCATAATATAACGTAATATGCAGAGTATCATTGAAAATACCTTATAATATAACGTAATATGCAGTATATCATTGAAAATACGTGATAATATAACGTAATATGCAGAGTATCATTGAAAATGCCTTATAATATAACGTAATATGCAGTATATCATTGAAAATACCTTATAATATAACGTAATATGCAGTCTATCATTGAAAATGCCTTATAATATAACGTAATATGCAGTATATCATTGAAAATACCTTATAATATAACGTAATATGCAGTGTATCATTGAAAATACTTTATAATGTAACGTAATAAGCAGTGTATCATTGAAAATATCTTGTAATATATAGTAATATGCAGTCTATCATTGAAAATACCATATAATATAACGTAATATGCAGTGTATCATTGAAAATACCCTATAATACAATGTAATATGCAGTGTATCATTGAAAATACCTTACAATATAATGTAATGTTTGCAGTCTATCATTGCAAATACCTTATAATATTACGTAATATGCAGTCAATCATTGAAAATACGTGATAATATAACGTAATATGCAGTCTATCATTGAAAATACCTTATAATATAACGTAATATGCAGTGTATCATTGAAAATACCCTATAATATAATGTAATATGCAGTGTATCATTGAAAATACCTTATAATATAATGTAATATTTGCAGTCTATCATTGCAAATACCTTATAATATTACGTAATATGCAGTCAATCATTGAAAATACGTGATAATATAACGTAATATGCAGAGTATCATTGAAAATGCCTTATAATATAACGTAATATGCAGTATATCATTGAAAATACGTGATAATATAACGTAATATGCAGTGTATCATTGAAAATGCCTTATAATATAACGTAATATGCAGTATATCATTGAAAATACGTGATAATATAACGTAATATGCAGTGTATCAGTGAAAATGCCTTATAATATAACGTAATATGCAGTATATCATTGAAAATACCTTATAATATAATGTAATATTTGCAGTCTATCATTGAAAATACCTTATAATATTACGTAATATGCAGTCAATCATTGAAAATACGTGATAATATAACGTAATATGCAGTCTATCATTGAAAATGCCTTATAATACAACGTAATATGCAGTATATCATTGAAAATACCTTATAATATAACGTAATATGCAGTGTATCATTGAAAATACCTTGTAATGTAACGGAATATGTAGTGTATTATTGAAAATACATTATAACGTAACGTAATATGCAGTATATCATTGAAAATACCTTATAATATAACGTAATATGCAGTGTATCATTGAAAATACCTTATAATGTAACGTAATATGCAGTGTATTATTGAAAATACATTATAACGTAATGTAATATGCAGTCTATCATTGAAAATACCTTATAATATAACGTAATATGCAGTGTATCATTGAAAATACCCTATAATATAATGTAATATGCAGTGTATCATTGAAAATACCTTATAATATAATGTAATATTTGCAGTCTATCATTGCAAATACCTTATAATATTACGTAATATGCAGTCAATCATTGAAAATACGTGATAATATAACGTAATATGCAGTCTATCATTGAAAATGCCTTATAATGTAACGTAATAAGCAGTATATCATTGAAAATATCTTGTAATGAAACGTAATATGCAGAGTATCATTCAAAATACCTTATAATATAACGTAATATGCAGTGTATCATTGAAAATACCTCATAATATAACGTAATATGCACTGTATCATAGAAAATACCTTATAATATAATGTAATATGCAGTCTATCATTGATAATACCTCATAATATAACGTAATATGCAGAGTATCATTGAAAATACCTTATAATATAACGTAATATGCAGTATATCATTGAAAATACGTGATAATATAACGTAATATGCAGAGTATCATTGAAAATGCCTTATAATATAACGTAATATGCAGTATATCTTTGAAAATACCTTATAATGTAACGTAATATGCAGTGTATTATTGAAAATACATTATAACGTAATGTAGTATACAGTCTATCATTGAAAATATCTTATAATATAATGTAATATGCAGTGTATCATTGACAATACCTTATAATGTAACGTAATATGCAGTGTATCATTGAAAATGCCTTATAATATATAGTAATATGCAGTCTATCATTGAAAATACCTTATAATATAACGTAATATGCAGTGTATCATTGAAAATACCCTATAATACAATGTAATATGCAGTGTATCATTGAAAATACCTTACAATATAATGTAATATTTGCAGTCTATCATTGCAAATACCTTATAATATTACGTAATATGCAGTCAATCATTGAAAATACGTGATAATATAACGTAATATGCAGTCTATCATTGAAAATGCCTTATAATATAACGTAATATGCAGTATATCATTGAAAATACGTGATAATATAACGTAATATGCAGTGTATCATTGAAAATACCTTATAATATAACGTAATATGCAGTGTATCATTGAAAATACCTTATAATATAATGTAATATTTGCAGTCTATCATTGAAAATACCTTATAATATTACGTAATATGCAGTCAATCATTGAAAATACGTGATAATATAACGTAATATGCAGTCTATCATTGAAAATGCCTTATAATATAACGTAATGTGCAGTATATCATTGAAAATACCTTATAATATAACGTAATATGCAGTGTATCATTGAAAATACCTTATAATATAACGTAATATGCAGTCTATCATTGAAAATACCTTATAATATAACGTAATATGCAGTGTATCATTGAAAATACCCTATAATATAATGTAATATGCAGTGTATCATTGAAAATACCTTATAATATAATGTAATATTTGCAGTCTATCATTGCAAATACCTTATAATATTACGTAATATGCAGTCAATCATTGAAAATACGTGATAATATAACGTAATATGCAGTCTATCATTGAAAATGCCTTATAATATAACGTAATATGGAGTATATCATTGAAAATACGTGATAATATAACGTAATATGCAGTGTATCAGTGAAAATGCCTTATAATATAACGTAATATGCAGTATATCATTGAAAATACCTTATAATATAACGTAATATGCAGTGTATCATTGAAAATACCTCATAATATAACGTAATATGCACTGTATCATAGAAAATACCTTATAATATAATGTAATATGCAGTCTATCATTGATAATACCTCATAATATAACGTAATATGCAGAGTATCATTGAAAATACCTTATAATACAACGTGATATGCAGTATATCATTGAAAATACCTTATAATGTAACGTAATATGCAGAGTATCATTGAAAATGCCTTATAATATAACGTAATATGCAGTATATCATTGAAAATACGTGATAATATAACGTAATATGCAGTGTATCATTGAAAATACCTTATAATATAACGTAATATGCAGTGTATCATTGAAAATACCTTATAATATAATGTAATATTTGCAGTCTATCATTGAAAATACCTTATAATATTACGTAATATGCAGTCAATCATTGAAAATACGTGATAATATAACGTAATATGCAGTATATCATTGAAAATACCTTATAATATAACGTAATATGCAGTGTATCATTGAAAATACCTTATAATGTAACGTAATATGCAGTGTATTATTGAAAATACATTATAACGTAATGTAATATGCAGTCTATCATTGAAAATACCTTATAATATAACGTAATATGCAGTGTATCATTGAAAATACCCTATAATATAATGTAATATGCAGTGTATCATTGAAAATACCTTATAATATAATGTAATATTTGCAGTCTATCATTGCAAATACCTTATAATATTACGTAATATGCAGTCAATCATTGAAAATACGTGATAATATAACGTAATATGCAGAGTATCATTGAAAATGCCTTATAATATAACGTAATATGCAGTATATCATTGAAAATACGTGATAATATAACGTAATATGCAGTGTATCATTGAAAATACCTTATAATATATCGTAATATGCAGTGTATCTTTGAAAATACCTTATAATATAATGTAATATTTGCAGTCTATCATTGAAAATACCTTATAATATTACGTAATATGCAGTCAATCATTGAAAATACGTGATAATATAACGAAATATGCAGTCTATCATTGAAAATGCCTTATAATATAACGTAATATGCAGTATATCATTGAAAATACGTGATAATATAACGTAATATGCAGTGTATCAGTGAAAATGCCTTATAATATAACGTAATATGCAGTGTATCATTGAAAATACCCTATAATATAATGTAATATGCAGTGTATCATTGAAAATACCTTATAATATAATGTAATATTTGCAGTCTATCATTGCAAATACCTTATAATATTACGTAATATGCAGTCAATCATTGAAAATACGTGATAATATAACGAAATATGCAGTGTATCATTGAAAATACCTTATAATATAACGTAATATGCAGTATATCATTGAAAATACGTGATAATATAACGTAATATGCAGTGTATCAGTGAAAATGCCTTATAATATAACGTAATATGCAGTGTATCATTGAAAATACCTTATAATATAATGTAATATTTGCAGTCTATCATTGAAAATACCTTATAATATTACGTAATATGCAGTCAATCATTGAAAATACGTGATAATATAACGTAATATGCAGTCTATCATTGAAAATGCCTTATAATATAACGTAATATGCAGTATATCATTGAAAATACCTTATAATATAACGTAATATGCAGTGTATCATTGAAAATACTTTATAATGTAACGTAATAAGCAGTGTATCATTGAAAATATCTTGTAATGTAACGTAATATGCAGAGTATCATTCAAAATACCTTATAATATAACGTAATATGCAGTCTATCATTGCAAATACCTTATAATATTACGTAATATGCAGTCAATCATTGAAAATACGTGATAATATAACGTAATATGCAGTCTATCATTGAAAATGCCTTATAATATAACGTAATATGCAGTATATCATTGAAAATACGTGATAATATAACGTAATATGCAGTGTATCATTGAAAATACCTTATAATATAACGTAATATGCAGTGTATCTTTGAAAATACCTTATAATATAGACGTAATATGCAGTCAATCATTGAAAATACGTGATAATATAACGTAATATGCAGTCTATCATTGAAAATGCCTTATAATATAACGTAATATGCAGTATATCATTGAAAATACCTTATAATATAACGTAATATGCAGTGTATCATTGAAAATACCTTATAATATAATGTAATATGCAGTATATCATTGAAAATACGTGATAATATAACGTAATATGCAGTGTATCATTGAAAATGCCTTATAATATAACGTAATATGCAGTATATCATTGAAAATACCTTATAATATAACGTAATATGCAGTGTATCATTGAAAATACCTTATAATGTAACGTAATATGCAGTGTATTATTGAAAATACATTATAACGTAATGTAATATGCAGTCTATCATTGAAAATACCTTATAATATTACGTAATATGCAGTCAATCTTTGAAAATACGTGATAATATAACGTAATATGCAGAGTATCATTGAAAATGCCTTATAATATAACGTAATATGCAGTATATCATTGAAAATACGTGATAATATAACGTAATATGCAGTGTATCATTGAAAATGCCTTATAATATAACGTAATATGCAGTATATCATTGAAAATACCTTATAATATAACGTAATATGCAGTGTATCATTGAAAATACCTTATAATGTAACGTAATATGCAGTGTATTATTGAAAATACATTATAACGTAATGTAATATGCAGTCTATCATTGAAAATACCTTATAATATAATGTAATATTTGCAGTCTATCATTGAAAATACCTTATAATATTACGTAATATGCAGTCAATCATTGAAAATACGTGATAATATAACGTAATATGCAGTCTATCATTGAAAATGCCTTATAATATAACGTAATATGCAGTATATCTTTGAAAATACCTTATAATATAACGTAATATGCAGTCTATCATTGAAAATGCCTTATAATATAACGTAATATGCAGTATATCATTGAAAATACCTTATAATATAACGTAATATGCAGTGTATCATTGAAAATACTTTATAATGTAACGTAATAAGCAGTGTATCATTGAAAATATCTTGTAATGTAACGTAATATGCAGAGTATCATTCAAAATACCTTATAATATAACGTAATATGCAGTCTATCATTGCAAATACCTTATAATATTACGTAATATGCAGTCAATCATTGAAAATACGTGATAATATAACGTAATATGCAGTCTATCATTGAAAATGCCTTATAATATAACGTAATATGCAGTATATCATTGAAAATACGTGATAATATAACGTAATATGCAGTGTATCATTGAAAATACCTTATAATATAACGTAATATGCAGTGTATCTTTGAAAATACCTTATAATATAACGTAATATGCAGTCAATCATTGAAAATACGTGATAATATAACGTAATATGCAGTCTATCATTGAAAATGCCTTATAATATAACGTAATATGCAGTATATCATTGAAAATACCTTATAATATAACGTAATATGCAGTGTATCATTGAAAATACCCTATAATATAATGTAATATGCAGTATATCATTGAAAATACCTTATAATATAATGTAATATTTGCAGTCTATCATTGAAAATACCTTATAATATTACGTAATATGCAGTCAATCATTGAAAATACGTGATAATATAACGTAATATGCAGTCTATCATTGAAAATGCCTTATAATACAACGTAATATGCAGTATATCATTGAAAATACCTTATAATATAACGTAATATGCAGTGTATCATTGAAAATACCTTGTAATGTAACGGAATATGTAGTGTATTATTGAAAATACATTATAACGTAACGTAATATGCAGTATATCATTGAAAATACCTTATAATATAACGTAATATGCAGTGTATCATTGAAAATACCTTATAATGTAACGTAATATGCAGTGTATTATTGAAAATACATTATAACGTAATGTAATATGCAGTCTATCATTGAAAATACCTTATAATATAACGTAATATGCAGTGTATCATTGAAAATACCCTATAATATAATGTAATATGCAGTGTATCATTGAAAATACCTTATAATATAATGTAATATTTGCAGTCTATCATTGCAAATACCTTATAATATTACGTAATATGCAGTCAATCATTGAAAATACGTGATAATATAACGTAATATGCAGTCTATCATTGAAAATGCCTTATAATGTAACGTAATAAGCAGTATATCATTGAAAATATCTTGTAATGAAACGTAATATGCAGAGTATCATTCAAAATACCTTATAATATAACGTAATATGCAGTGTATCATTGAAAATACCTCATAATATAACGTAATATGCACTGTATCATAGAAAATACCTTATAATATAATGTAATATGCAGTCTATCATTGATAATACCTCATAATATAACGTAATATGCAGAGTATCATTGAAAATACCTTATAATATAACGTAATATGCAGTATATCATTGAAAATACGTGATAATATAACGTAATATGCAGAGTATCATTGAAAATGCCTTATAATATAACGTAATATGCAGTGTATCATTGAAAATACCTTGTAATGTAACGGAATATGTAGTGTATTATTGAAAATACATTATAACGTAACGTAATATGCAGTATATCATTGAAAATACCTTATAATATAACGTAATATGCAGTGTATCATTGAAAATACCTTATAATATAACGTAATATGCAGTGTATTATTGAAAATACATTATAACGTAATGTAATATGCAGTCTATCATTGAAAATACCTTATAATATAACGTAATATGCAGTGTATCATTGAAAATACCCTATAATATAATGTAATATGCAGTGTATCATTGAAAATACCTTATAATATAATGTAATATTTGCAGTCTATCATTGCAAATACCTTATAATATTACGTAATATGCAGTCAATCATTGAAAATACGTGATAATATAACGTAATATGCAGTCTATCATTGAAAATGCCTTATAATGTAACGTAATAAGCAGTATATCATTGAAAATATCTTGTAATGAAACGTAATATGCAGAGTATCATTCAAAATACCTTATAATATAACGTAATATGCAGTGTATCATTGAAAATACCTCATAATATAACGTAATATGCACTGTATCATAGAAAATACCTTATAATATAATGTAATATGCAGTCTATCATTGATAATACCTCATAATATAACGTAATATGCAGAGTATCATTGAAAATACCTTATAATATAACGTAATATGCAGTATATCATTGAAAATACGTGATAATATAACGTAATATGCAGAGTATCATTGAAAATGCCTTATAATATAACGTAATATGCAGTATATCTTTGAAAATACCTTATAATATAACGTAATATGCAGTCTATCATTGAAAATGCCTTATAATATAACGTAATATGCAGTATATCATTGAAAATACCTTATAATATAACGTAATATGCAGTGTATCATTGAAAATACTTTATAATGTAACGTAATAAGCAGTGTATCATTGAAAATATCTTGTAATATATAGTAATATGCAGTCTATCATTGAAAATACCATATAATATAACGTAATATGCAGTGTATCATTGAAAATACCCTATAATACAATGTAATATGCAGTGTATCATTGAAAATACCTTACAATATATTGTAATGTTTGCAGTCTATCATTGCAAATACCTTATAATATTACGTAATATGCAGTCAATCATTGAAAATACGTGATAATATAACGTAATATGCAGTCTATCATTGAAAATACCTTATAATATAACGTAATATGCAGTGTATCATTGAAAATACCCTATAATATAATGTAATATGCAGTGTATCATTGAAAATACCTTATAATATAATGTAATATTTGCAGTCTATCATTGCAAATACCTTATAATATTACGTAATATGCAGTCAATCATTGAAAATACGTGATAATATAACGTAATATGCAGAGTATCATTGAAAATGCCTTATAATATAACGTAATATGCAGTATATCATTGAAAATACGTGATAATATAACGTAATATGCAGTGTATCATTGAAAATGCCTTATAATATAACGTAATATGCAGTATATCATTGAAAATACGTGATAATATAACGTAATATGCAGTGTATCAGTGAAAATGCCTTATAATATAACGTAATATGCAGTATATCATTGAAAATACCTTATAATATAATGTAATATTTGCAGTCTATCATTGAAAATATCTTATAATATAATGTAATATGCAGTGTATCATTGACAATACCTTATAATGTAACGTAATATGCAGTGTATCATTGAAAATGCCTTATAATATATAGTAATATGCAGTCTATCATTGAAAATACCTTATAATATAACGTAATATACAGTGTATCATTGAAAATACCCTATAATACAATGTAATATGCAGTGTATCATTGAAAATACCTTACAATATAATGTAATATTTGCAGTCTATCATTGCAAATACCTTATAATATAACGTAATATGCAGTGTATCATTGAAAATACCCTATAATATAATGTAATATGCAGTGTATCATTGAAAATACCTTATAATATAATGTAATATTTGCAGTCTATCATTGCAAATACCTTATAATATTACGTAATATGCAGTCAATCATTGAAAATACGTGATAATATAACGTAATATGCAGTCTATCATTGAAAATGCCTTATAATATAACGTAATATGCAGTATATCATTGAAAATACGTGATAATATAACGTAATATGCAGTGTATCATTGAAAATGCCTTATAATATAACGTAATATGCAGTGTATCATTGAAAATACCTTATAATATAATGTAATATTTGCAGTCTATCATTGAAAATACCTTATAATATTACGTAATATGCAGTCAATCATTGAAAATACGTGATAATATAACGTAATATGCAGTCTATCATTGAAAATGCCTTATAATATAACGTAATGTGCAGTATATCATTGAAAATACCTTATAATATAACGTAATATGCAGTGTATCATTGAAAATACCTTATAATATAACGTAATATGCAGTCTATCATTGAAAATACCTTATAATATAACGTAATATGCAGTGTATCATTGAAAATACCCTATAATATAATGTAATATGCAGTGTATCATTGAAAATACCTTATAATATAATGTAATATTTGCAGTCTATCATTGCAAATACCTTATAATATTACGTAATATGCAGTCAATCATTGAAAATACGTGATAATATAACGTAATATGCAGTCTATCATTGAAAATGCCTTATAATATAACGTAATATGGAGTATATCATTGAAAATACGTGATAATATAACGTAATATGCAGTGTATCAGTGAAAATGCCTTATAATATAACGTAATATGCAGTATATCATTGAAAATACCTTATAATATAACGTAATATGCAGTGTATCATTGAAAATACCTCATAATATAACGTAATATGCACTGTATCATAGAAAATACCTTATAATATAATGTAATATGCAGTCTATCATTGATAATACCTCATAATATAACGTAATATGCAGAGTATCATTGAAAATACCTTATAATACAACGTGATATGCAGTATATCATTGAAAATACCTTATAATGTAACGTAATATGCAGAGTATCATTGAAAATGCCTTATAATATAACGTAATATGCAGTATATCATTGAAAATACGTGATAATATAACGTAATATGCAGTGTATCATTGAAAATACCTTATAATATAACGTAATATGCAGTGTATCTTTGAAAATACCTTATAATATAATGTAATATTTGCAGTCTATCATTGAAAATACCTTATAATATTACGTAATATGCAGTCAATCATTGAAAATACGTGATAATATAACGTAATATGCAGTATATCATTGAAAATACCTTATAATATAACGTAATATGCAGTGTATCATTGAAAATACCTTATAATGTAACGTAATATGCAGTGTATCATTGAAAATACATTATAACGTAATGTAATATGCAGTCTATCATTGAAAATACCTTATAATATAACGTAATATGCAGTGTATCATTGAAAATACCCTATAATATAATGTAATATGCAGTGTATCATTGAAAATACCTTATAATATAATGTAATATTTGCAGTCTATCATTGCAAATACCTTATAATATTACGTAATATGCAGTCAATCATTGAAAATACGTGATAATATAACGTAATATGCAGAGTATCATTGAAAATGCCTTATAATAAAACGTAATATGCAGTATATCATTGAAAATACGTGATAATATAACGTAATATGCAGTGTATCATTGAAAATACCTTATAATATATCGTAATATGCAGTGTATCTTTGAAAATACCTTATAATATAATGTAATATTTGCAGTCTATCATTGAAAATACCTTATAATATTACGTAATATGCAGTCAATCATTGAAAATACGTGATAATATAACGTAATATGCAGTCTATCATTGAAAATGCCTTATAATATAACGTAATATGCAGTATATCATTGAAAATACCTTATAATATAACGTAATATGCAGTGTATCATTGAAAATACCTTATAATGTAACGTAATATGCAGTGTATTATTGAAAATACATTATAACGTAATGTAATATGCAGTCTATCATTGAAAATACCTTATAATATAACGTAATATGCAGTGTATCATTGAAAATACCCTATAATATAATGTAATATGCAGTGTATCATTGAAAATACCTTATAATATAATGTAATATTTGCAGTCTATCATTGCAAATACCTTATAATATTACGTAATATGCAGTCAATCATTGAAAATACGTGATAATATAACGAAATATGCAGTCTATCATTGAAAATGCCTTATAATATAACGTAATATGCAGTATATCATTGAAAACACGTGATAATATAACGTAATATGCAGTGTATCAGTGAAAATGCCTTATAATATAACGTAATATGCAGTGTATCATTGAAAATACCCTATAATATAATGTAATATGCAGTGTATCATTGAAAATACCTTATAATATAATGTAATATTTGCAGTCTATCATTGCAAATACCTTATAATATTACGTAATATGCAGTCAATCATTGAAAATACGTGATAATATAACGAAATATGCAGTCTATCATTGAAAATGCCTTATAATATAACGTAATATGCAGTATATCATTGAAAATACGTGATAATATAACGTAATATGCAGTGTATCAGTGAAAATGCCTTATAATATAACGTAATATGCAGTATATCATTGAAAATACCTTATAATATAATGTAATATTTGCAGTCTATCATTGAAAATACCTTATAATATTACGTAATATGCAGTCAATCATTGAAAATACGTGATAATATAACGTAATATGCAGTATATCATTGAAAATACCTTATAATATAACGTAATATGCAGTGTATCATTGAAAATACCTTATAATGTAACGTAATATGCAGTGTATTATTGAAAATACATTATAACGTAATGTAATATGCAGTCTATCATTGAAAATACCTTATAATATAACGTAATATGCAGTGTATCATTGAAAATACCCTATAATATAATGTAATATGCAGTGTATCATTGAAAATACCTTATAATATAATGTAATATTTGCAGTCTATCATTGCAAATACCTTATAATATTACGTAATATGCAGTCAATCATTGAAAATACGTGATAATATAACGTAATATGCAGAGTATCATTGAAAATGCCTTATAATAAAACGTAATATGCAGTATATCATTGAAAATACGTGATAATATAACGTAATATGCAGTGTATCATTGAAAATACCTTATAATATATCGTAATATGCAGTGTATCTTTGAAAATACCTTATAATATAATGTAATATTTGCAGTCTATCATTGAAAATACCTTATAATATTACGTAATATGCAGTCAATCATTGAAAATACGTGATAATATAACGTAATATGCAGTCTATCATTGAAAATGCCTTATAATATAACGTAATATGCAGTATATCATTGAAAATACCTTATAATATAACGTAATATGCAGTGTATCATTGAAAATACCTTATAATGTAACGTAATATGCAGTGTATTATTGAAAATACATTATAACGTAATGTAATATGCAGTCTATCATTGAAAATACCTTATAATATAACGTAATATGCAGTATATCATTGAAAATACCTTATAATATAACGTAATATGCAGTGTATCATTGAAAATACCTCATAATATAACGTAATATGCACTGTATCATAGAAAATACCTTATAATATAATGTAATATGCAGTCTATCATTGATAATACCTCATAATATAACGTAATATGCAGAGTATCATTGAAAATACCTTATAATACAACGTGATATGCAGTATATCATTGAAAATACCTTATAATGTAACGTAATATGCAGAGTATCATTGAAAATGCCTTATAATATAACGTAATATGCAGTATATCATTGAAAATACGTGATAATATAACGTAATATGCAGTGTATCATTGAAAATACCTTATAATATAACGTAATATGCAGTGTATCTTTGAAAATACCTTATAATATAATGTAATATTTGCAGTCTATCATTGAAAATACCTTATAATATTACGTAATATGCAGTCAATCATTGAAAATACGTGATAATATAACGTAATATGCAGTATATCATTGAAAATACCTTATAATATAACGTAATATGCAGTGTATCATTGAAAATACCTTATAATGTAACGTAATATGCAGTGTATTATTGAAAATACATTATAACGTAATGTAATATGCAGTCTATCATTGAAAATACCTTATAATATAACGTAATATGCAGTGTATCATTGAAAATACCCTATAATATAATGTAATATGCAGTGTATCATTGAAAATACCTTATAATATAATGTAATATTTGCAGTCTATCATTGCAAATACCTTATAATATTACGTAATATGCAGTCAATCATTGAAAATACGTGATAATATAACGTAATATGCAGAGTATCATTGAAAATGCCTTATAATAAAACGTAATATGCAGTATATCATTGAAAATACGTGATAATATAACGTAATATGCAGTGTATCATTGAAAATACCTTATAATATATCGTAATATGCAGTGTATCTTTGAAAATACCTTATAATATAATGTAATATTTGCAGTCTATCATTGAAAATACCTTATAATATTACGTAATATGCAGTCAATCATTGAAAATACGTGATAATATAACGTAATATGCAGTCTATCATTGAAAATGCCTTATAATATAACGTAATATGCAGTATATCATTGAAAATACCTTATAATATAACGTAATATGCAGTGTATCATTGAAAATACCTTATAATGTAACGTAATATGCAGTGTATTATTGAAAATACATTATAACGTAATGTAATATGCAGTCTATCATTGAAAATACCTTATAATATAACGTAATATGCAGTGTATCATTGAAAATACCCTATAATATAATGTAATATGCAGTGTATCATTGAAAATACCTTATAATATAATGTAATATTTGCAGTCTATCATTGCAAATACCTTATAATATTACGTAATATGCAGTCAATCATTGAAAATACGTGATAATATAACGAAATATGCAGTCTATCATTGAAAATGCCTTATAATATAACGTAATATGCAGTATATCATTGAAAACACGTGATAATATAACGTAATATGCAGTGTATCAGTGAAAATGCCTTATAATATAACGTAATATGCAGTGTATCATTGAAAATACCCTATAATATAATGTAATATGCAGTGTATCATTGAAAATACCTTATAATATAATGTAATATTTGCAGTCTATCATTGCAAATACCTTATAATATTACGTAATATGCAGTCAATCATTGAAAATACGTGATAATATAACGAAATATGCAGTCTATCATTGAAAATGCCTTATAATATAACGTAATATGCAGTATATCATTGAAAATACGTGATAATATAACGTAATATGCAGTGTATCAGTGAAAATGCCTTATAATATAACGTAATATGCAGTATATCATTGAAAATACCTTATAATATAATGTAATATTTGCAGTCTATCATTGAAAATACCTTATAATATTACGTAATATGCAGTCAATCATTGAAAATACGTGATAATATAACGTAATATGCAGTATATCATTGAAAATACCTTATAATATAACGTAATATGCAGTGTATCATTGAAAATACCTTATAATGTAACGTAATATGCAGTGTATTATTGAAAATACATTATAACGTAATGTAATATGCAGTCTATCATTGAAAATACCTTATAATATAACGTAATATGCAGTGTATCATTGAAAATACCCTATAATATAATGTAATATGCAGTGTATCATTGAAAATACCTTATAATATAATGTAATATTTGCAGTCTATCATTGCAAATACCTTATAATATTACGTAATATGCAGTCAATCATTGAAAATACGTGATAATATAACGTAATATGCAGAGTATCATTGAAAATGCCTTATAATAAAACGTAATATGCAGTATATCATTGAAAATACGTGATAATATAACGTAATATGCAGTGTATCATTGAAAATACCTTATAATATATCGTAATATGCAGTGTATCTTTGAAAATACCTTATAATATAATGTAATATTTGCAGTCTATCATTGAAAATACCTTATAATATTACGTAATATGCAGTCAATCATTGAAAATACGTGATAATATAACGTAATATGCAGTCTATCATTGAAAATGCCTTATAATATAACGTAATATGCAGTATATCATTAAAAATACCTTATAATATAACGTAATATGCAGTGTATCATTGAAAATACCTTATAATGTAACGTAATATGCAGTGTATTATTGAAAATACATTATAACGTAATGTAATATGCAGTCTATCATTGAAAATACCTTATAATATAACGTAATATGCAGTGTATCATTGAAAATACCCTATAATATAATGTAATATGCAGTGTATCATTGAAAATACCTTATAATATAATGTAATATTTGCAGTCTATCATTGCAAATACCTTATAATATTACGTAATATGCAGTCAATCATTGAAAATACGTGATAATATAACGAAATATGCAGTCTATCATTGAAAATGCCTTATAATATAACGTAATATGCAGTATATCATTGAAAACACGTGATAATATAACGTAATATGCAGTGTATCAGTGAAAATGCCTTATAATATAACGTAATATGCAGTGTATCATTGAAAATACCCTATAATATAATGTAATATGCAGTGTATCATTGAAAATACCTTATAATATAATGTAATATTTGCAGTCTATCATTGCAAATACCTTATAATATTACGTAATATGCAGTCAATCATTGAAAATACCTTATAATATAATGTAATATTTGCAGTCTATCATTGAAAATACCTTATAATATTACGTAATATGCAGTCAATCATTGAAAATACGTGATAATATAACGTAATATGCAGTCTATCATTGAAAATGCCTTATAATATAACGTAATATGCAGTATATCATTAAAAATACCTTATAATATAACGTAATATGCAGTGTATCATTGAAAATACCTTATAATGTAACGTAATATGCAGTGTATTATTGAAAATACATTATAACGTAATGTAATATGCAGTCTATCATTGAAAATACCTTATAATATAACGTAATATGCAGTGTATCATTGAAAATACCCTATAATATAATGTAATATGCAGTGTATCATTGAAAATACCTTATAATATAATGTAATATTTGCAGTCTATCATTGCAAATACCTTATAATATAAAGTAATATGCAGTCAATCATTGAAAATACGTGATAATATAACGAAATATGCAGTCTATCATTGAAAATGCCTTATAATATAACGTAATATGCAGTATATCATTGAAAACACGTGATAATATAACGTAATATGCAGTGTATCAGTGAAAATGCCTTATAATATAACGTAATATGCAGTGTATCATTGAAAATACCCTATAATATAATGTAATATGCAGTGTATCATTGAAAATACATTATAATATAATGTAATATTTGCAGTCTATCATTGCAAATACCTTATAATATTACGTAATATGCAGTCAATCATTGAAAATACGTGATAATATAACGAAATATGCAGTCTATCATTGAAAATGCCTTATAATATAACGTAATATGCAGTATATCATTGAAAATACGTGATAATATAACGTAATATGCAGTGTATCAGTGAAAATGCCTTATAATATAACGTAATATGCAGTATATCATTGAAAATACCTTATAATATAATGTAATATTTGCAGTCTATCATTGAAAATACCTTATAATATTACGTAATATGCAGTCAATCATTGAAAATACGTGATAATATAACGTAATATGCAGTCTATCATTGAAAATGCCTTATAATATAACGTAATATGCAGTATATCATTGAAAATACCTTATAATATAACGTAATATGCAGTGTATCATTGAAAATACTTTATAATGTAACGTAATAAGCAGTGTATCATTGAAAATATCTTGTAATGTAACGTAATATGCAGAGTATCATTCAAAATACCTTATAATATAACGTAATATGCAGTCTATCATTGCAAATACCTTATAATATTACGTAATATGCAGTCAATCATTGAAAATACGTGATAATATAACGTAATATGCAGTCTATCATTGAAAATGCCTTATAATATAACGTAATATGCAGTATATCATTGAAAATACGTGATAATATAACGTAATATGCAGTGTATCATTGAAAATACCTTATAATATAACGTAATATGCAGTGTATCTTTGAAAATACCTTATAATATAACGTAATATGCAGTCAATCATTGAAAATACGTGATAATATAACGTAATATGCAGTCTATCATTGAAAATGCCTTATAATATAACGTAATATGCAGTATATCATTGAAAATACCTTATAATATAACGTAATATGCAGTGTATCATTGAAAATACCCTATAATATAATGTAATATGCAGTATATCATTGAAAATACGTGATAATATAACGTAATATGCAGTGTATCATTGAAAATGCCTTATAATATAACGTAATATGCAGTGTATCATTGAAAATACCTTATAATATAACGTAATATGCAGTGTATCATTGAAAATACCTTATAATGTAACGTAATATGCAGTGTATTATTGAAAATACATTATAACGTAATGTAATATGCAGTCTATCATTGAAAATACCTTATAATATTACGTAATATGCAGTCAATCATTGAAAATACGTGATAATATAACGTAATATGCAGAGTATCATTGAAAATGCCTTATAATATAACGTAATATGCAGTATATCATTGAAAATACGTGATAATATAACGTAATATGCAGTGTATCATTGAAAATACCTGATAATATAACGTAATATGCAGTATATCATTGAAAATACCTTATAATATAACGTAATATGCAGTGTATCATTGAAAATACCTTATAATGTCACGTAATATGCAGTGTATTATTGAAAATACATTATAACGTAATGTAATATGCAGTCTATCATTGAAAATACCTTATAATATAATGTAATATTTGCAGTCTATCATTGAAAATACCTTATAATATTACGTAATATGCAGTCAATCATTGAAAATACGTGATAATATAACGTAATATGCAGTCTATCATTGAAAATGCCTTATAATATAACGTAATATGCAGTATATCATTGAAAATACCTTATAATATAACGTAATATGCAGTGTATCATTGAAAATACTTTATAATGTAACGTAATAAGCAGTGTATCATTGAAAATATCTTGTAATGTAACGTAATATGCAGAGTATCATTCAAAATACCTTATAATATAACGTAATATGCAGTCTATCATTGCAAATACCTTATAATATTACGTAATATGCAGTCAATCATTGAAAATACGTGATAATATAACGTAATATGCAGTCTATCATTGAAAATACCTTATAATGTAACGTAATATGCAGTGTATTATTGAAAATACATTATAACGTAATGTAGTATACAGTCTATCATTGAAAATATCTTATAATATAATGTAATATGCAGTGTATCATTGACAATACCTTATAATGTAACGTAATATGCAGTGTATCATTGAAAATGCCTTATAATATATAGTAATATGCAGTCTATCATTGAAAATACCTTATAATATAACGTAATATACAGTGTATCATTGAAAATACCCTATAATACAATGTAATATGCAGTGTATCATTGAAAATACCTTACAATATAATGTAATATTTGCAGTCTATCATTGCAAATACCTTATAATATTACGTAATATGCAGTCAATCATTGAAAATACGTGATAATATAACGTAATATGCAGTCTATCATTGAAAATGCCTTATAATATAACGTAATATGCAGTATATCATTGAAAATACGTGATAATATAACGTAATATGCAGTGTATCATTGAAAATACCTTATAATATAACGTAATATGCAGTGTATCATTGAAAATACCTTATAATATAATGTAATATTTGCAGTCTATCATTGAAAATACCTTATAATATTACGTAATATGCAGTCAATCATTGAAAATACGTGATAATATAACGTAATATGCAGTCTATCATTGAAAATGCCTTATAATATAACGTAATGTGCAGTGTATCATTGAAAATACCTTATAATATAACGTAATATGCAGTGTATCATTGAAAATACCTTATAATATAACGTAATATGCAGTCTATCATTGAAAATACCTTATAATATAACGTAATATGCAGTGTATCATTGAAAATACCCTATAATATAATGTAATATGCAGTGTATCATTGAAAATACCTTATAATATAATGTAATATTTGCAGTCTATCATTGCAAATACCTTATAATATTACGTAATATGCAGTCAATCATTGAAAATACGTGATAATATAACGTAATATGCAGTCTATCATTGAAAATGCCTTATAATATAACGTAATATGGAGTATATCATTGAAAATACGTGATAATATAACGTAATATGCAGTGTATCATTGAAAATGCCTTATAATATAACGTAATATGCAGTATATCATTGAAAATACCTTATAATATAACGTAATATGCAGTGTATCATTGAAAATACCTCATAATATAACGTAATATGCACTGTATCATAGAAAATACCTTATAATATAATGTAATATGCAGTCTATCATTGATAATACCTCATAATATAACGTAATATGCAGAGTATCATTGAAAATACCTTATAATACAACGTAATATGCAGTGTATCTTTGAAAATACCTTATAATATAATGTAATATTTGCAGTCTATCATTGAAAATACCTTATAATATTACGTAATATGCAGTCAATCATTGAAAATACGTGATAATATAACGTAATATGCAGTATATCATTGAAAATACCTTATAATATAACGTAATATGCAGTGTATCATTGAAAATACCTTATAATGTAACGTAATATGCAGTGTATTATTGAAAATACATTATAACGTAATGTAATATGCAGTCTATCATTGAAAATACCTTATAATATAACGTAATATGCAGTGTATCATTGAAAATACCCTATAATATAATGTAATATGCAGTGTATCATTGAAAATACCTTATAATATAATGTAATATTTGCAGTCTATCATTGCAAATACCTTATAATATTACGTAATATGCAGTCAATCATTGAAAATACGTGATAATATAACGTAATATGCAGAGTATCATTGAAAATGCCTTATAATATAACGTAATATGCAGTATATCATTGAAAATACGTGATAATATAACGTAATATGCAGTGTATCATTGAAAATACCTTATAATATATCGTAATATGCAGTGTATCTTTGAAAATACCTTATAATATAATGTAATATTTGCAGTCTATCATTGAAAATACCTTATAATATTACGTAATATGCAGTCAATCATTGAAAATACGTGATAATATAACGTAATATGCAGTCTATCATTGAAAATGCCTTATAATATAACGTAATATGCAGTATATCATTGAAAATACCTTATAATATAACGTAATATGCAGTGTATCATTGAAAATACCTTATAATGTAAACGTAATATGCAGTGTATTATTGAAAATACATTATAACGTAATGTAATATGCAGTCTATCATTGAAAATACCTTATAATATAACGTAATATGCAGTGTATCATTGAAAATACCCTATAATATAATGTAATATGCAGTGTATCATTGAAAATACCTTATAATATAATGTAATATTTGCAGTCTATCATTGCAAATACCTTATAATATTACGTAATATGCAGTCAATCATTGAAAATACGTGATAATATAACGAAATATGCAGTCTATCATTGAAAATGCCTTATAATATAACGTAATATGCAGTATATCATTGAAAAATACGTGATAATATAACGTAATATGCAGTGTATCAGTGAAAATGCCTTATAATATAACGTAATATGCAGTGTATCATTGAAAATACCCTATAATATAATGTAATATGCAGTGTATCATTGAAAATACCTTATAATATAATGTAATATTTGCAGTCTATCATTGCAAATACCTTATAATATTACGTAATATGCAGTCAATCATTGAAAATACGTGATAATATAACGAAATATGCAGTCTATCATTGAAAATGCCTTATAATATAACGTAATATGCAGTATATCATTGAAAAATACGTGATAATATAACGTAATATGCAGTGTATCAGTGAAAATGCCTTATAATATAACGTAATATGCAGTATATCATTGAAAATACCTTATAATATAATGTAATATTTGCAGTCTATCATTGAAAATACCTTATAATATTACGTAATATGCAGTCAATCATTGAAAATACGTGATAATATAACGTAATATGCAGTCTATCATTGAAAATGCCTTATAATATAACGTAATATGCAGTATATCATTGAAAATACCTTATAATATAACGTAATATGCAGTGTATCATTGAAAATACTTTATAATGTAACGTAATAAGCAGTGTATCATTGAAAATATCTGTAATGTAACGTAATATGCAGAGTATCATTCAAAATACCTTATAATATAACGTAATATGCAGTCTATCATTGCAAATACCTTATAATATTACGTAATATGCAGTCAATCATTGAAAATACGTGATAATATAACGTAATATGCAGTCTATCATTGAAAATGCCTTATAATATAACGTAATATGCAGTATATCATTGAAAATACGTGATAATATAACGTAATATGCAGTGTATCATTGAAAATACCTTATAATATAACGTAATATGCAGTGTATCATTGAAAATACCTTATAATATAACGTAATATGCAGTCAATCATTGAAAATACGTGATAATATAACGTAATATGCAGTCTATCATTGAAAATGCCTTATAATATAACGTAATATGCAGTATATCATTGAAAATACCTTATAATATAACGTAATATGCAGTGTATCATTGAAAATACCCTATAATATAATGTAATATGCAGTATATCATTGAAAATACGTGATAATATAACGTAATATGCAGTGTATCATTGAAAATGCCTTATAATATAACGTAATATGCAGTATATCATTGAAAATACCTTATAATATAACGTAATATGCAGTGTATCATTGAAAATACCTTATAATGTAACGTAATATGCAGTGTATTATTGAAAATACATTATAACGTAATGTAATATGCAGTCTATCATTGAAAATACCTTATAATATTACGTAATATGCAGTCAATCATTGAAAATACGTGATAATATAACGTAATATGCAGAGTATCATTGAAAATGCCTTATAATATAACGTAATATGCAGTATATCATTGAAAATACGTGATAATATAACGTAATATGCAGTGTATCATTGAAAATACCTGATAATATAACGTAATATGCAGTATATCATTGAAAATACCTTATAATATAACGTAATATGCAGTGTATCATTGAAAATACCTTATAATGTCACGTAATATGCAGTGTATTATTGAAAATACATTATAACGTAATGTAATATGCAGTCTATCATTGAAAATACCTTATAATATAATGTAATATTTGCAGTCTATCATTGAAAATACCTTATAATATTACGTAATATGCAGTCAATCATTGAAAATACGTGATAATATAACGTAATATGCAGTCTATCATTGAAAATGCCTTATAATATAACGCAATATGCAGTATATCATTGAAAATACCTTATAATGTAACGTAATATGCAAAGTCTATCATTGAAAATGCCTTATAATATAACGTAACATGCAGTGTATCATTGAAAATACCTTATAATATAACGTAATATGCAGTGTATCATTGAAAATACTTTATAATGTAACGTAATAAGCAGTGTATCATTGAAAATATCTTGTAATGTAACGTAATATGCAGAGTATCATTCAAAATACCTTATAATATAACGTAATATGCAGTCTATCATTGCAAATACCTTATAATATTACGTAATATGCAGTCAATCATTGAAAATACGTGATAATATAACGTAATATGCAGTCTATCATTGAAAATGCCTTATAATATAACGTAATATGCAGTATATCATTGAAAATACGTGATAATATAACGTAATATGCAGTGTATCATTGAAAATACCTTATAATATAACGTAATATGCAGTGTATCTTTGAAAATACCTTATAATATAACGTAATATGCAGTCAATCATTGAAAATACGTGATAATATAACGTAATATGCAGTCTATCATTGAAAATGCCTTATAATATAACGTAATATGCAGTATATCATTGAAAATACCTTATAATATAACGTAATATGCAGTGTATCATTGAAAATACCCTATATATAATGTAATATGCAGTATATCATTGAAAATACGTGATAATATAACGTAATATGCAGTGTATCATTGAAAATGCCTAATAATATAACGTAATATGCAGTATATCATTGAAAATACCTTATAATATAACGTAATATGCAGTGTATCATTGAAAATACCTTATAATGTAACGTAATATGCAGTGTATTATTGAAAATACATTATAACGTAATGTAATATGCAGTCTATCATTGAAAATACCTTATAATATTACGCAATATGCAGTCAATC
>CAKAJI010001042.1:0-26567 GCA_916610255.1 Lasioglossum lativentre
AATATAACGTAATATGCAGTGTATCATTGAAAATACCTTATATCATATCGTAATATGCAGTGTATCATTGAAAATACCTTATAATATAACGTAATATGCAGTGTATCATAGAAAATACCATGTAATATAACGTAATATGCAGTGTATCATTGAAAATGCCTTATAACATATCGTGATATGCAGTGTATCATTGAAAATACCTTCTAATATATCGTAGTTTATCATTGAAAATACCTTATAATATAACGTAATATGCAGTGTATCATTGAAAATACCTTCTAATATATCGTAGTTTATCATTGAAAATACCTTATAATATAACGTAATATGCAGTGTATCATTGAAAATACCTTCTAATATATCGTAGTTTATCATTGAAAATACCTTATAATATAACGTAATATGCAGTGTATCATTGAAAATACCTTCTAATATATCGTAGTTTATCATTGAAAATACCTTATAATATAACGTAATATGCAGTGTATCATTGAAAATACCTTATATCATATCGTAATATGCAGTGTATCATTGAAAATACCTTATAATATAACGTAATATGCAGTGTATCATAGAAAATACCATGTAATATAACGTAATATACAGTGTATCATTGAAAATACCTTATAATATAACGTAATATGCAGTGTATCATTGAAAATACCTTCTAATATATCGTAGTTTATCATTGAAAATACCTTATAATATAACGTAATATGCAGTGTATCATAGAAAATACCATGTAATATAACGTAATATACAGTGTATCATTGAAAATACCTTATAATATAACGTAATATGCAGTGTATCATTGAAAACACCTTATAATATAACGTAATATGCAGTGTATCATAGAAAATACCATGTAATATAACGTAATATACAGTGTATCATTGAAAATACCTTATATTATAACCGTAATATGCAGTGTATCATTGAAAATACCTTCTAATATATCGTAGTTTATCATTGAAAATACCTTATAATATAACGTAATATGCAGTGTATCATTGAAAATACCTTCTAATATATCGTAGTTTATCATTGAAAATACCTTATAATATAACGTAATATGCAGTGTATCGTTGAAAATACCTTCTAATATATCGTAGTTTACCATTGAAAATACCTTATAATATAACGTAATATACAGTGTATCATTGAAAATACCTTCTAATATATCGTAGTTTATCATTGAAAATACCTTATAATATAACGTAATATGCAGTGTATCATTGAAAATACCTTATAATATAACGTAATAACAGTGTATCATTGAAAATACCTTATAACATATCGTAATATGCAGTGTATCATTGAAAATACCTGGTAGTATAACGTAATATGCAGTGTATCATTGAAAATACCTTCTAATATAACGTAATATGCAGTGTATCATTGAAAATACCTTATAATATAACGTAATATGCAGTGTATCATTGAAAATACCTGGTAATATAACGTAATATGCAGTGTATCATTGAAAATACCTTCTAATATAACGTAATATGCAGTGTATCATTGAAAATACCTTATAATATAACGTAATATGCAGTGTATCATTGAAAATACCTTATAATATAACGTAATATGCAGTGTATCATTGAAAATACCTTATAATATAACGTAATATGCAGTGTATCATTGAAAATACCTTACGATATAACGTAATATGCAGTGTATCATTGAAAATACCTTATATCATATCGTAATATGCAGTGTATCATTGAAAATACCTTATAATATAACGTAATATGCAGTGTATCATTGAAAATACCTTATAATATAAACGTAATATGCAGTGTATCATAGAAAATACCATGTAATATAACGTAATATACAGTGTATCATTGAAAATACCTTATAATATAACGTAATATGCAGTGTATCATTGAAATACCTTCTAATATATCGTAGTTTATCATTGAAAATACCTTATAATATAACGTAATATGCAGTGTATCATTGAAAATACCATGTAATATAACGTAATATGCAGTGTATCATTGAAAATACATTATAACATATCGTAATTTGTAGTGTATCTTTGAAAATACCTTATAATATAACGTAATATGCAGTGTATCATTGAAAATACCTTATAATATAACGTAATATGCAGTGTATCATAGAAAATACCATGTAATATAACGTAATATACAGTGTATCATTGAAAATACATTATAATATAACGTAATATGCAGTGTATCATTGAAAATACCTTATAATATAACGTAACTATGCAGTGTATCATTGAAAATACCTTCTAATATATCGTAGTTTATCATTGAAAATACCTTATAATATAACGTAATATGCAGTGTATCATAGAAAATACCATGTAATATAACGTAATATACAGTGTATCATTGAAAATACCTTATAATATAACGTAATATGCAGTGTATCATTGAAAATACCTTCTAATATATCGTAGTTTATCATTGAAAATACCTTACAATATAACGTAATATGCAGTGTATCATTGAAAATACCTTCTAATATATCGTAGTTTATCATTGAAAATACCTTATAATATAACGTAATATGCAGTGTATCATTGAAAATACCTTCTAATATATCGTAGTTTATCATTGAAAATACCTTATAATATAACGTAATATGCAGTGTATCATTGAAAAAACCTTCTAATATATCGTAGTTTATCATTGAAAATACCTTATAATATAACGTAATATGCAGTGTATCATTGAAAATACCTTATAATATAACGTAATATACAGTGTATCATTGAAAAATACCTTATAATATAACGTAATATGCAATGTATCATTGAAAATACCTTATAATATAACGTAATATGCAGTGTATCATAGAAAATACCATGTAATATAACGTAATATACAGTGTATCATTGAAAATACATTATAATATAACGTAATATGCAGTGTATCATTGAAAATACCTTATAATATAACGTAATATGCAGTGTATCATTGAAAATACCTTATAATATAACGTAATATGCAGTGTATCAATGAAAATACCATGTAATATAACGTAATATGCAGTGTATCATTGAAAATACCTTATTACATATCGTAATATGCAGTGTATCATTGAAAATACCTTATAATATAACGTAATATGCAGTGTATCATAGAAAATACCATGTAATATAACGTAATATACAGTGTATCATTGAAAATACCTTATAATATAACGTAATATGCAGTGTATCATTGAAAATACCTTCTAATATATCGTAGTTTATCATTGAAAATACCATTATAATATAACGTAATATGCAGTGTATCATTGAAAATACCTTCTAATATATCGTAGTTTATGATTGAAAATACCTTATAATATAACGTAATATGCAGTGTATCATTGAAAATACCTTCTAATATATCGTAGTTTATCATTGAAAATACCTTATAATATAACGTAATATGCAGTGTATCATTGAAATACCTTCTTATATATCGTAGTTTATCATTGAAAATACCTTATAATATTACGTACTATGCAGTGTATCATTGAAAATACCTTATAATATAACGTAATATACAGTGTATCATTGAAAATACCTTATAACATATCGTAATATGCAGTGTATCATTGAATATACCTTATAATATAACGTAATATGCAGTGTATCATAGAAAATACCATGTAATATAACGTAATATGCAGTGTATCATTGAAAATACCTTATAACATATCCTAATATGCAGTGTATCATAGAAAATACCTTATAATATAACGTAATATGCAGTGTATCATTGAAAATACCTTATAATATAACGTAACATGCAGTGTATCATTGAAAATACCTTATAATATAACGTAATATGTAGTGTATCATTGAAAATACCTTATAATATAGCGTAATATGCAGTGTATCATTGAAAATACCTTATAATATAGCGTAATATGCAGTGTATCATTGAAAATACCTTATAATATAACGTAATATGCAGTGTATCATTGAAAATACCTTATAATATAACGTAATATGCAGTGTATCATTGAAAATACCTTACGATATAACGTAATATGCAGTGTATCATTGAAAATACCTTATATCATATCGTAATATGCAGTGTATCATTGAAAATACCTTATAATATAACGTAATATGCAGTGTATCATAGAAAATACCCATGTAATATAACGTAATATACAGTGTATCATTGAAAATACCTTATAATATAACGTAATATGCAGTGTATCATTGAAAATACCTTCTAATATATCGTAGTTTATCATTGAAAATACCTTATAATATAACGTAATATGCAGTGTATCATTGAAAATACCTTATAATATAACGCAATATGCAGTGTACCATTGAAAATACCTTATAACATATCGTAATTTGAAGTGTATCTTTGAAAATACCTTATAATATAGCGTAATATCCAGTGTATCATTGAAAATACCTTATAATATAACGTAATATGCAGTGTATCATTGAAAATACCTTACGATATAACGTAATATTGCAGTGTATCATTGAAAATACCTTATATCATATCGTAATATGCAGTGTATCATTGAAAAATACCTTATAATATAACGTAATATGCAGTGTATCATACAAAATACCATGTAATATATCGTAATATGCAGTGTATCATTGAAAATACCTTATAATATAACGTAATATGCAGTGTATCATTGAAAATACCATGTAATATAACGTAATATGCAGTGTACCATTGAAAATACCTTATAACATATCGTAATTTGTAGTGTATCTTTGATAATACCTTATAATATAACGTAATATGCATTGTATCATTGAAAATACCTGGTAATATAACGTAATATGCAGTGTATCATAGAAAATACCATGTAATATATCGTAATATGCAGTGTATCATTGAAAATACCTTATAATATAACGTAATATGCAGTGTATCATTGAAAATACCATGTAATATAACGTAATATGCAGTGTACCATTGAAAATACCTTATAGCATATCGTAATTTGTAGTGTATCTTTGATAATACCTTATAATATAACGTAATATGCAGTGTATCATTGAAAATACCTGGTAATATAACGTAATATGCAGTGTATCATTGAAAATACCTTACGATAGAACGTAATATGCAGTGTATCATTGAAAATACCTTATATCATATCGTAATATGCAGTGTATCAATGAAAATACCTTATAATATAACGTAATATGTAGTGTATCATTGAAAATACCTTATAATATAACGTAATATGCAGTGTATCATTGAAAATACCTTACGATATAACGTAATATGCAGTGTATCATTGAAAATACCTTATATCATATCGTAATATGCAGTGTATCATTGAAAAATACCTTATAATATAACGTAATATGCAGTGTATCATAGAAAATACCATGTAATATAACGTAATATACAGTGTATCATTGAAAATACCTTATAATATAACGTAATATGCAGTGTATCATTGAAAATACCTTCTAATATATCGTAGTTTATCATTGAAAATACCTTATAATATAACGTAATATGCAGTGTATCATTGAAAATACCTTCTAATATATCGTAGTTTATCATTGAAAATACCTTATAATATAACGTAATATGCAGTGTATCATTGAAAATACCTTCTAATATATCGTAGTTTATCATTGAAAATACCTTATAATATAACGTAATATGCAGTGTATCATTGAAAATACCTTCTAATATATCGTAGTTTATCATTGAAAATACCTTATAATATAACGTAATATGCAGTGTATCATTGAAAATACCTTATAATATAACGTAATATACAGTGTATCATTGAAAAAAAACCTTATAACATATCGTAATATGCAGTGTATCATTGAAAATACCTTATAATATAACGTAATATGCAGTGTATCATTGAAAATACCTTACGATATAACGTAATATGCAGTGTATCATTGAAAATACCTTATATCATATCGTAATATGCAGTGTATCATTGAAAATACCTTATAATATAACGTAATATGCAGTGTATCATACAAAATACCATGTAATATATCGTAATATGCAGTGTATCATTGAAAATACCTTATAATATAACGTAATATGCAGTGTATCATTGAAAATACCATGTAATATAACGTAATATGCAGTGTACCATTGAAAATACCTTATAGCATATCGTAATTTGTAGTGTATCTTTGATAATACCTTATAATATAACGTAATATGCAGTGTATCATTGAAAATACCTGGTAATATAACGTAATATGCAGTGTATCATTGAAAATACCTTACGATAGAACGTAATATGCAGTGTATCATTGAAAATACCTTATATCATATCGTAATATGCAGTGTATCATTGAAAATACCTTATAATATAACGTAATATGCAGTGTATCATTGAAAATACCTTATAATATAACGTAATATGCAGTGTATCATAGAAAATACCATGTAATTTAACGTAATATACAGTGTATCATTGAAAATACCTTATAATATAACGTAATATGCAGTGTATCATTGAAAATACCTTCTAATATATCGTAGTTTATCATTGAAAATACCTTGTAATATAACGTAATATGCAGTGTATCATTGAAAATACCATGTAATATAACGTAATATGCATTGTATCATTGAAAATACATTATAACATATCGTAATTTGTAGTGTATCTTTGAAAATACCTTATAATATAACGTAATATGCAGTGTATCATTGAAAATACCTTATAATATAACGTAATATGCAGTGTATCATAGAAAATACCATGTAATATAACGTAATATACAGTGTATCATTGAAAATACATTATAATATAACGTAATATGCAGTGTATCATTGAAAATACCTTATAATATAACGTAATATGCAGTGTATCATTGAAAATACCTTATAATATAACGTAATATGCAGTGTATCAATGAAAATACCATGTGATATAACGTAATATGCAGTGTATCATTGAAAATACCTTATTACATATCGTAATATGCAGTGTATCATTGAAAATACCATATAATATAACGTAATATGCAGTGTACCATTGAAAATACCTTATAACATATCGTAATTTGTAGTGTATCTTTGAAAATACCTTATAATATAGCGTAATATCCAGTGTATCATTGAAAATACCTTATAATATAACGTAATATGCAGTGTATCATTGAAAATACCTTACGATATAACGTAATATGCAGTGTATCATTGAAAATACCTTATAATATAACGTAATATGCAGTGTATCATTGAAAATACCTTATATCATATCGTAATATGCAGTGTATCATTGAAAATACCTTATAATATAACGTAATATGCAGTGTATCATAGAAAATACCATGTAATATAACGTAATATACAGTGTATCATTGAAAATACCTTATAATATAACGTAATATGCAGTGTATCATTGAAAATACCTTCTAATATATCGTAGTTTATCATTGAAAATACCTTATAATATAACGTAATATGCAGTGTATCATTGAAAATACCTTCTAATATATCGTAGTTTATCATTGAAAATACCTTATAATATAACGTAATATGCAGTGTATCATTGAAAATACCTTCTAATATATCGTAGTTTATCATTGAAAATACCTTATAATATAACGTAATATGCAGTGTATCATTGAAAATACCTTCTAATATATCGTAGTTTATCATTGAAAATACCTTATAATATAACGTAATATGCAGTGTATCATTGAAAATACCTTATATCATATCGTAATATGCAGTGTATCATTGAAAATACCTTATAATATAACGTAATATGCAGTGTATCATAGAAAATACCATGTAATATAACGTAATATACAGTGTATCATTGAAAATACCTTATAATATAACGTAATATGCAGTGTATCATTGAAAATACCTTCTAATATATCGTAGTTTATCATTGAAAATACCTTATAATATAACGTAATATGCAGTGTATCATAGAAAATACCATGTAATATAACGTAATATACAGTGTATCATTGAAAATACCTTATAATATAACGTAATATGCAGTGTATCATTGAAAATACCTTATAATATAACGTAATATGCAGTGTATCATAGAAAATACCATGTAATATAACGTAATATACAGTGTATCATTGAAAATACCTTATATTATAACGTAATATGCAGTGTATCATTGAAAATACCTTCTAATATATCGTAGTTTATCATTGAAAATACCTTATAATATAACGTAATATGCAGTGTATCATTGAAAATACCTTCTAATATATCGTAGTTTATCATTGAAAATACCTTATAATATAACGTAATATGCAGTGTATCATTGAAAATACCTTCTAATATATCGTAGTTTACCATTGAAAATACCTTATAATATAACGTAATATGCAGTGTATCATTGAAAATACCTTCTAATATATCGTAGTTTATCATTGAAAATACCTTATAATATAACGTAATATGCAGTGTATCATTGAAAATACCTTATAATATAACGTAATATGCAGTGTATCATTGAAAATACCTTATAACATATCGTAATATGCAGTGTATCATTGAAAATACCTGGTAGTATAACGTAATATGCAGTGTATCATTGAAAATACCTTCTAATATAACGTAATATGCAGTGTATCATTGAAAATACCTTATAATATAACGTAATATGCAGTGTATCATTGAAAATACCTGGTAATATAACGTAATATGCAGTGTATCATTGAAAATACCTTCTAATATAACGTAATATGCAGTGTATCATTGAAAATACCTTATAATATAACGTAATATGCAGTGTATCATTGAAAATACCTTATAATATAACGTAATATGCAGTGTATCATTGAAAATACCTTATAATATAACGTAATATGCAGTGTATCATTGAAAATACCTTACGATATAACGTAATATGCAGTGTATCATTGAAAATACCTTATATCATATCGTAATATGCAGTGTATCATTGAAAATACCTTATAATATAACGTAATATGCAGTGTATCATTGAAAATACCTTATAATATAACGTAATATGCAGTGTATCATAGAAAATACCATGTAATATAACGTAATATACAGTGTATCATTGAAAATACCTTATAATATAACGTAATATGCAGTGTATCATTGAAAATACCTTCTAATATATCGTAGTTTATCATTGAAAATACCTTATAATATAACGTAATATGCAGTGTATCATAGAAAATACCATGTAATATAACGTAATATGCAGTGTATCATTGAAAATACATTATAATATAACGTAATATGCAGTGTATCATTGAAAATACCTTATAATATAACGTAATATGCAGTGTATCATTGAAAATACCTTATAATATAACGTAATATGCAGTGTATCAATGAAAATACCATGTGATATAACGTAATATGCAGTGTATCATTGAAAATACCTTATTACATATCGTAATATGCAGTGTATCATTGAAAATACCATATAATATAACGTAATATGCAGTGTACCATTGAAAATACCTTATAACATATCGTAATTTGTAGTGTATCTTTGAAAATACCTTATAATATAGCGTAATATCCAGTGTATCATTGAAAATACCTTATAATATAACGTAATATGCAGTGTATCATTGAAAATACCTTACGATATAACGTAATATGCAGTGTATCATTGAAAATACCTTATAATATAACGTAATATGCAGTGTATCATTGAAAATACCTTATATCATATCGTAATATGCAGTGTATCATTGAAAATACCTTATAATATAACGTAATATGCAGTGTATCATAGAAAATACCATGTAATATAACGTAATATACAGTGTATCATTGAAAATACCTTATAATATAACGTGATATGCAGTGTATCATTGAAAATACCTTCTAATATATCGTAGTTTATCATTGAAAATACCTTATAATATAACGTAATATGCAGTGTATCATTGAAAATACCTTCTAATATATCGTAGTTTATCATTGAAAATACCTTATAATATAACGTAATATGCAGTGTATCATTGAAAATACCTTCTAATATATCGTAGTTTATCATTGAAAATACCTTATAATATAACGTAATATGCAGTGTATCATTGAAAATACCTTCTAATATATCGTAGTTTATCATTGAAAATACCTTATAATATAACGTAATATGCAGTGTATCATTGAAAATACCTTATATCATATCGTAATATGCAGTGTATCATTGAAAATACCTTATAATATAACGTAATATGCAGTGTATCATAGAAAATACCATGTAATATAACGTAATATACAGTGTATCATTGAAAATACCTTATAATATAACGTAATATGCAGTGTATCATTGAAAATACCTTCTAATATATCGTAGTTTATCATTGAAAATACCTTATAATATAACGTAATATGCAGTGTATCATAGAAAATACCATGTAATATAACGTAATATACAGTGTATCATTGAAAATACCTTATAATATAACGTAATATGCAGTGTATCATTGAAAACACCTTATAATATAACGTAATATGCAGTGTATCATAGAAAATACCATGTAATATAACGTAATATACAGTGTATCATTGAAAATACCTTATATTATAACGTAATATGCAGTGTATCATTGAAAATACCTTCTAATATATCGTAGTTTATCATTGAAAATACCTTATAATATAACGTAATATGCAGTGTATCATTGAAAATACCTTCTAATATATCGTAGTTTATCATTGAAAATACCTTATAATATAACGTAATATGCAGTGTATCGTTGAAAATACCTTCTAATATATCGTAGTTTACCATTGAAAATACCTTATAATATAACGTAATATGCAGTGTATCATTGAAAATACCTTCTAATATATCGTAGTTTATCATTGAAAATACCTTATAATATAACGTAATATGCAGTGTATCATTGAAAATACCTTATAATATAACGTAATATACAGTGTATCATTGAAAATACCTTATAATATAACGTAATATGCAGTGTATCATTGAAAAAACCTTCTAATATATCGTAGTTTATCATTGAAAATACCTTATAATATAACGTAATATGCAGTGTATCATTGAAAATACCTTATAATATAACGTAATATACAGTGTATCATTGAAAATACCTTATAATATAACGTAATATGCAGTGTATCATTGAAAATACCTTATAATATAACGTAATATGCAGTGTACCATTGAAAATACCTTATAACATATCGCAATTTGTAGTGTATCTTTGATAATACCTTATAATATAACGTAATATGCATTGTATCATTGAAAATACCTGGTAATATAACGTAATATGCAGTGTATCATTGAAAATACCTTATAATATAACGTAATATGCAGTGTATCATTGAAAATACCTTATAATATAACGTAATATGCAGTGTATCATTGAAAATACCTTACGATATAACGTAATATGCAGTGTATCATTGAAAATACCTTATATCATATCGTAATATGCAGTGTATCATTGAAAATACCTTATAATATAACGTAATATGCAGTGTATCATAGAAAATACCATGTAATATAACGTAATATACAGTGTATCATTGAAAATACCTTATAATATAACGTAATATGCAGTGTATCATTGAAAATACCTTCTAATATATCGTAGTTTATCATTGAAAATACCTTATAATATAACGTAATATGCAGTGTATCATTGAAAATACCTTCTAATATATCGTAGTTTATCATTGAAAATACCTTATAATATAACGTAATATGCAGTGTATCATTGAAAATACCTTCTAATATATCGTAGTTTATCATTGAAAATACCTTATAATATAACGTAATATGCAGTGTATCATTGAAAAAACCTTCTAATATATCGTAGTTTATCATTGAAAATACCTTATAATATAACGTAATATGCAGTGTATCATTGAAAATACCTTATAATATAACGTAATATACAGTGTATCATTGAAAATACCTTATAATATAACGTAATATGCAGTGTATCATTGAAAATACCTTATAATATAACGTAATATACAGTGTATCATTGAAAATACCTTATAACATATCGTAATATGCAGTGTATCATTGAAAATACCTTATAATATAACGTAATATGCAGTGTATCATTGAAAATACCATGTAATATAACGTAATATGCAGTGTACCATTGAAAATACCTTATAACATATCGTAATTTGTAGTGTATCTTTGATAATACCTTATAATATAACGTAATATGCATTGTATCATTGAAAATACCTGGTAATATAACGTAATATGCAGTGTATCATTGAAAATACCTTATAATATAACGTAATATGCAGTGTATCATTGAAAATACCTTATAATATAACGTAATATGCAGTTTATCATTGAATATACCTTATAATATAACGTAATATGCAGTGTATCATTGAAAATACCTTATAATATAACGTAATATGCAGTGTATCATTGAAAATACCTTATAACATATCGTAATTTGTAGTGTATCTTTGAAAATACCTTATAATATAACGTAATATGCAGTGTATCATTGAAAATACCTTATAATATAACGTAATATGCAGTGTATCATAGAAAATACCATGTAATATAACGTAATATGCAGTGTATCATTGAAAATACCTTATTACATATCGTAATATGCAGTGTATCATTGAAAATACCCTATAATATAACGTAATATGCAGTGTACCATTGAAAATACCTTATAACATATCGTAATTTGTAGTGTATCTTTGAAAATACCTTATAATATAGCGTAATATCCAGTGTATCATTGAAAATACCTTATAATATAACGTAATATGCAGTGTATCATTGAAAATACCTTACGATATAACGTAATATGCAGTGTATCATTGAAAATACCTTATATCATATCGTAATATGCAGTGTATCATTGAAAATACCTTATAATATAACGTAATATGCAGTGTATCATAGAAAATACCATGTAATATAACGTAATATACAGTGTATCATTGAAAATACCTTATAATATAACGTAATATGCAGTGTATCATTGAAAATACCTTCTAATATATCGTAGTTTATCATTGAAAATACCTTATAATATAACGTAATATGCAGTGTATCATTGAAAATACCTTCTAATATATCGTAGTTTATCATTGAAAATACCTTATAATATAACGTAATATGCAGTGTATCATTGAAAATACCTTCTAATATATCGTAGTTTATCATTGAAAATACCTTATAATATAACGTAATATGCAGTGTATCATTGAAAATACCTTCTAATATATCGTAGTTTATCATTGAAAATACCTTATAATATAACGTAATATGCAGTGTATCATTGAAAATACCTTATATCATATCGTAATATGCAGTGTATCATTGAAAATACCTTCTAATATATCGTAGTTTATCATTGAAAATACCTTATAATATAACGTAATATGCAGTGTATCATTGAAAATACCTTCTAATATATCGTAGTTTACCATTGAAAATACCTTATAATATAACGTAATATGCAGTGTATCATTGAAAATACCTTCTAATATATCGTAGTTTATCATTGAAAATACCTTATAATATAACGTAATATGCAGTGTATCATTGAAAATACCTTATAATATAACGTAATATACAGTGTATCATTGAAAATACCTTATAACATATCGTAATATGCAGTGTATCATTGAAAATACCTGGTAGTATAACGTAATATGCAGTGTATCATTGAAAATACCTTCTAATATAACGTAATATGCAGTGTATCATTGAAAATACCTTATAATATAACGTAATATACAGTGTATCATTGAAAATACCTTATAACATATCGTAATATGCAGTGTATCATTGAAAATACCTGGTAGTATAACGTAATATGCAGTGTATCATTGAAAATACCTTCTAATATAACGTAATATGCAGTGTATCATTGAAAATACCTTATAATATAACGTAATATGCAGTGTATCATTGAAAATACCTTATAACATATCGTAATTTGTAGTGTATCTTTGAAAATACCTTATAATATAACGTAATATGCAGTGTATCATTGAAAATACCTTATAATATAACGTAATATGCAGTGTATCATAGAAAATACCATGTAATATAACGTAATATGCAGTGTATCATTGAAAATACCTTATTACATATCGTAATATGCAGTGTATCATTGAAAATACCATATAATATAACGTAATATGCAGTGTACCATTGAAAATACCTTATAACATATCGTAATTTGTAGTGTATCTTTGAAAATACCTTATAATATAGCGTAATATCCAGTGTATCATTGAAAATACCTTATAATATAACGTAATATGCAGTGTATCATTGAAAATACCTTACGATATAACGTAATATGCAGTGTATCATTGAAAATACCTTATATCATATCGTAATATGCAGTGTATCATTGAAAATACCTTATAATATAACGTAATATGCAGTGTATCATAGAAAATACCATGTAATATAACGTAATATACAGTGTATCATTGAAAATACCTTATAATATAACGTAATATGCAGTGTATCATTGAAAATACCTTCTAATATATCGTAGTTTATCATTGAAAATACCTTATAATATAACGTAATATGCAGTGTATCATTGAAAATACCTTCTAATATATCGTAGTTTATCATTGAAAATACCTTATAATATAACGTAATATGCAGTGTATCATTGAAAATACCTTCTAATATATCGTAGTTTATCATTGAAAATACCTTATAATATAACGTAATATGCAGTGTATCATTGAAAATACCTTCTAATATATCGTAGTTTATCATTGAAAATACCTTATAATATAACGTAATATGCAGTGTATCATTGAAAATACCTTATATCATATCGTAATATGCAGTGTATCATTGAAAATACCTTATAATATAACGTAATATGCAGTGTATCATAGAAAACACCATGTAATATAACGTAATATACAGTGTATCATTGAAAATACCTTATAATATAACGTAATATGCAGTGTATCATTGAAAATACCTTCTAATATATCGTAGTTTATCATTGAAAATACCTTATAATATAACGTAATATGCAGTGTATCATAGAAAATACCATGTAATATAACGTAATATACAGTGTATCATTGAAAATACCTTATAATATAACGTAATATGCAGTGTATCATTGAAAATACCTTATAATATAACGTAATATGCAGTGTATCATAGAAAATACCATGTAATATAACGTAATATACAGTGTATCATTGAAAATACCTTATATTATAACGTAATATGCAGTGTATCATTGAAAATACCTTCTAATATATCGTAGTTTATCATTGAAAATACCTTATAATATAACGTAATATGCAGTGTATCATTGAAAATACCTTCTAATATATCGTAGTTTATCATTGAAAATACCTTATAATATAACGTAATATGCAGTGTATCATTGAAAATACCTTCTAATATATCGTAGTTTACCATTGAAAATACCTTATAATATAACGTAATATGCAGTGTATCATTGAAAATACCTTCTAATATATCGTAGTTTATCATTGAAAATACCTTATAATATAACGTAATATGCAGTGTATCATTGAAAATACCTTATAATATAACGTAATATACAGTGTATCATTGAAAATACCTTATAACATATCGTAATATGCAGTGTATCATTGAAAATACCTTGTAGTATAACGTAATATGCAGTGTATCATTGAAAATACCTTCTAATATAACGTAATATGCAGTGTATCATTGAAAATACCTTATAATATAACGTAATATGCAGTGTATCATTGAAAATACCTGGTAATATAACGTAATATGCAGTGTATCATTGAAAATACCTTCTAATATAACGTAATATGCAGTGTATCATTGAAAATACCTTATAATATAACGTAATATGCAGTGTATCATTGAAAATACCTTATAATATAACGTAATATGCAGTGTATCATAGAAAATACCATGTAATATAACGTAATATACAGTGTATCATTGAAAATACCTTATAATATAACGTAATATGCAGTGTATCATTGAAAATACCTTATAATATAACGTAATATGCAGTGTATCATTGAAAATACCTTATAATATAACGTAATATGCAGTTTATCATTGAATATACCTTATAATATAACGTAATATGCAGTGTATCATTGAAAATACCTTATAATATAACGTAATATGCAGTGTATCATAGAAAATACCATGTAATATAACGTAATATGCAGTGTATCATTGAAAATACCTTATTACATATCGTAATATGCAGTGTATCATTGAAAATACCATATAATATAACGTAATATGCAGTGTACCATTGAAAATACCTTATAACATATCGTAATTTGTAGTGTATCTTTGAAAATACCTTATAATATAGCGTAATATCCAGTGTATCATTGAAAATACCTTATAATATAACGTAATATGCAGTGTATCATTGAAAATACCTTACGATATAACGTAATATGCAGTGTATCATTGAAAATACCTTATATCATATCGTAATATGCAGTGTATCATTGAAAATACCTTATAATATAACGTAATATGCAGTGTATCATAGAAAATACCATGTAATATAACGTAATATACAGTGTATCATTGAAAATACCTTATAATATAACGTAATATGCAGTGTATCATTGAAAATACCTTCTAATATATCGTAGTTTATCATTGAAAATACCTTATAATATAACGTAATATGCAGTGTATCATTGAAAATACCTTCTAATATATCGTAGTTTATCATTGAAAATACCTTATAATATAACGTAATATGCAGTGTATCATTGAAAATACCTTCTAATATATCGTAGTTTATCATTGAAAATACCTTATAATATAACGTAATATGCAGTGTATCATTGAAAATACCTTCTAATATATCGTAGTTTATCATTGAAAATACCTTATAATATAACGTAATATGCAGTGTATCATTGAAAATACCTTATATCATATCGTAATATGCAGTGTATCATTGAAAATACCTTCTAATATATCGTAGTTTATCATTGAAAATACCTTATAATATAACGTAATATGCAGTGTATCATTGAAAATACCTTCTAATATATCGTAGTTTACCATTGAAAATACCTTATAATATAACGTAATATGCAGTGTATCATTGAAAATACCTTCTAATATATCGTAGTTTATCATTGAAAATACCTTATAATATAACGTAATATGCAGTGTATCATTGAAAATACCTTATAATATAACGTAATATACAGTGTATCATTGAAAATACCTTATAACATATCGTAATATGCAGTGTATCATTGAAAATACCTGGTAGTATAACGTAATATGCAGTGTATCATTGAAAATACCTTCTAATATAACGTAATATGCAGTGTATCATTGAAAATACCTTATAATATAACGTAATATACAGTGTATCATTGAAAATACCTTATAACATATCGTAATATGCAGTGTATCATTGAAAATACCTGGTAGTATAACGTAATATGCAGTGTATCATTGAAAATACCTTCTAATATAACGTAATATGCAGTGTATCATTGAAAATACCTTATAATATAACGTAATATGCAGTGTATCATTGAAAATACCTTATAACATATCGTAATTTGTAGTGTATCTTTGAAAATACCTTATAATATAACGTAATATGCAGTGTATCATTGAAAATACCTTATAATATAACGTAATATGCAGTGTATCATAGAAAATACCATGTAATATAACGTAATATGCAGTGTATCATTGAAAATACCTTATTACATATCGTAATATGCAGTGTATCATTGAAAATACCATATAATATAACGTAATATGCAGTGTACCATTGAAAATACCTTATAACATATCGTAATTTGTAGTGTATCTTTGAAAATACCTTATAATATAGCGTAATATCCAGTGTATCATTGAAAATACCTTATAATATAACGTAATATGCAGTGTATCATTGAAAATACCTTACGCTAATACGTAATATGCAGTGTATCATTGAAAATACCTTATATCATATCGTAATATGCAGTGTATCATTGAAAATACCTTATAATATAACGTAATATGCAGTGTATCATAGAAAATACCATGTAATATAACGTAATATACAGTGTATCATTGAAAATACCTTATAATATAACGTAATATGCAGTGTATCATTGAAAATACCTTCTAATATATCGTAGTTTATCATTGAAAATACCTTATAATATAACGTAATATGCAGTGTATCATTGAAAATACCTTCTAATATATCGTAGTTTATCATTGAAAATACCTTATAATATAACGTAATATGCAGTGTATCATTGAAAATACCTTCTAATATATCGTAGTTTATCATTGAAAATACCTTATAATATAACGTAATATGCAGTGTATCATTGAAAATACCTTCTAATATATCGTAGTTTATCATTGAAAATACCTTATAATATAACGTAATATGCAGTGTATCATTGAAAATACCTTATATCATATCGTAATATGCAGTGTATCATTGAAAATACCTTATAATATAACGTAATATGCAGTGTATCATAGAAAACACCATGTAATATAACGTAATATACAGTGTATCATTGAAAATACCTTATAATATAACGTAATATGCAGTGTATCATTGAAAATACCTTCTAATATATCGTAGTTTATCATTGAAAATACCTTATAATATAACGTAATATGCAGTGTATCATAGAAAATACCATGTAATATAACGTAATATACAGTGTATCATTGAAAATACCTTATAATATAACGTAATATGCAGTGTATCATTGAAAATACCTTATAATATAACGTAATATGCAGTGTATCATAGAAAATACCATGTAATATAACGTAATATACAGTGTATCATTGAAAATACCTTATATTATAACGTAATATGCAGTGTATCATTGAAAATACCTTCTAATATATCGTAGTTTATCATTGAAAATACCTTATAATATAACGTAATATGCAGTGTATCATTGAAAATACCTTCTAATATATCGTAGTTTATCATTGAAAATACCTTATAATATAACGTAATATGCAGTGTATCATTGAAAATACCTTCTAATATATCGTAGTTTACCATTGAAAATACCTTATAATATAACGTAATATGCAGTGTATCATTGAAAATACCTTCTAATATATCGTAGTTTATCATTGAAAATACCTTATAATATAACGTAATATGCAGTGTATCATTGAAAATACCTTATAATATAACGTAATATACAGTGTATCATTGAAAATACCTTATAACATATCGTAATATGCAGTGTATCATTGAAAATACCTGGTAGTATAACGTAATATGCAGTGTATCATTGAAAATACCTTCTAATATAACGTAATATGCAGTGTATCATTGAAAATACCTTATAATATAACGTAATATGCAGTGTATCATTGAAAATACCTGGTAATATAACGTAATATGCAGTGTATCATTGAAAATACCTTCTAATATAACGTAATATGCAGTGTATCATTGAAAATACCTTATAATATAACGTAATATGCAGTGTATCATTGAAAATACCTTATAATATAACGTAATATGCAGTGTATCATAGAAAATACCATGTAATATAACGTAATATACAGTGTATCATTGAAAATACCTTATAATATAACGTAATATGCAGTGTATCATTGAAAATACCTTCTAATATATCGTAGTTTATCATTGAAAATACCTTATAATATAACGTAATATGCAGTGTATCATAGAAAATACCATGTAATATAACGTAATATACAGTGTATCATTGAAAATACATTATAATATAACGTAATATGCAGTGTATCATTGAAAATACCTTATAATATAACGTAATATGCAGTGTATCATTGAAAATACCTTCTAATATATCGTAGTTTATCATTGAAAATACCTTATAATATAACGTAATATGCAGTGTATCATAGAAAATACCATGTAATATAACGTAATATACAGTGTATCATTGAAAATACCTTATAATATAACGTAATATGCAGTGTATCATTGAAAATACCTTCTAATATATCGTAGTTTATCATTGAAAATACCTTATAATATAACGTAATATGCAGTGTATCATTGAAAATACCTTCTAATATATCGTAGTTTATCATTGAAAATACCTTATAATATAACGTAATATGCAGTGTATCATTGAAAATACCTTCTAATATATCGTAGTTTATCATTGAAAATACATTATAATATAACGTAATATACAGTGTATCATTGAAAATACCTTATAATATAACGTAATATGCAGTGTATCATTGAAAACACCTTATAATATAACGTAATATGCAGTGTATCATAGAAAATACCATGTAATATAACGTAATATACAGTGTATCATTGAAAATACCTTATAATATAACGTAATATGCAGTGTATCATTGAAAATACCTTCTAATATATCGTAGTTTATCATTGAAAATACCTTATAATATAACGTAATATGCAGTGTATCATTGAAAATACCATGTAATATAACGTAATATGCAGTGTATCATTGAAAATACATTATAACATATCGTAATTTGTAGTGTATCTTTGAAAATACCTTATAATATAACGTAATATGCAGTGTATCATTGAAAATACCTTATAATATAACGTAATATGCAGTGTATCATAGAAAATACCATGTAATATAACGTAATATACAGTGTATCATTGAAAATACATTATAATATAACGTAATATGCAGTGTATCATTGAAAATACCTTATAATATAACGTAATATGCAGTGTATCATTGAAAATACCTTCTAATATATATTAGTTTATCATTGAAAATACCTTATAATATAACGTAATATGCAGTGTATCATTGAAAATACCTGGTAATATAACGTAATATGCAGTGTATTATTGAAAATACCTTACGATAGAACGTAATATGCAGTGTATCATTGAAAATACCTTATATCATATCGTAATATGCAGTGTATCAATGAAAATACCTTATAATATAACGTAATATGTAGTGTATCATTGAAAATACCTTATAATATAACGTAATATGCAGTGTATCATTGAAAATACCTTCTAATATATCGTAGTTTGTCATTGAAAATACCTTATAATATAACGTAATATGCAGTGTATCATTGAAAATACCTTCTAATATATCGTAGTTTATCATTGAAAATACCTTATAATATAACGTAATATGCAGTGTATCATTGAAAATACCTTCTAATATATCGTAGTTTATCATTGAAAATACCTTGTAATATAACGTAATATGCAGTGTATCATTGAAAATATCTTATAATATAACGTAATATGCAGTGTATCATTGAAAATACCTTCTAATATATCGTAGTTTACCATTGAAAATACCTTATAATATAACGTAATATGCAGTGTATCATTGAAAATACCTTCTAATATATCGTAGTTTATCATTGAAAATACCTTATAATATAACGTAATATGCAGTGTATCATTGAAAATACCTTATAATATAACGTAATATACAGTGTATCATTGAAAATACCTTATAACATATCGTAATATGCAGTGTATCATTGAAAATACCTGGTAGTATAACGTAATATGCAGTGTATCATTGAAAATACCTTCTAATATAACGTAATATGCAGTGTATCATAGAAAATACCATGTAATATAACGTAATATACAGTGTATCATTGAAAATACATTATAATATAACGTAATATGCAGTGTATCATTGAAAATACCTTATAATATAACGTAATATGCAGTGTATCATTGAAAATACCTTCTAATATATATTAGTTTATCATTGAAAATACCTTATAATATAACGTAATATGCAGTGTATCATTGAAAATACCTGGTAATATAACGTAATATGCAGTGTATTATTGAAAATACCTTACGATAGAACGTAATATGCAGTGTATCATTGAAAATACCTTATATCATATCGTAATATGCAGTGTATCAATGAAAATACCTTATAATATAACGTAATATGCAGTGTATCATTGAAAATACCTTATAATATAACGTAATATGCAGTGTATCATTGAAAATACCTTCTAATATATCGTAGTTTGTCATTGAAAATACCTTATAATATAACGTAATATGCAGTGTATCATTGAAAATACCTTCTAATATATCGTAGTTTATCATTGAAAATACCTTATAATATAACGTAATATGCAGTGTATCATTGAAAATACCTTCTAATATATCGTAGTTTATCATTGAAAATACCTTGTAATATAACGTAATATGCAGTGTATCATTGAAAATATCTTATAATATAACGTAATATGCAGTGTATCATTGAAAATACCTTCTAATATATCGTAGTTTACCATTGAAAATACCTTATAATATAACGTAATATGCAGTGTATCATTGAAAATACCTTCTAATATATCGTAGTTTATCATTGAAAATACCTTATAATATAACGTAATATGCAGTGTATCATTGAAAATACCTTATAATATAACGTAATATACAGTGTATCATTGAAAATACCTTATAAAATATCGTAATATGCAGTGTATCATTGAAAATACCTGGTAGTATAACGTAATATGCAGTGTATCATTGAAAATACCTTCTAATATAACGTAATATGCAGTGTATCATTGAAAATACCTTATAATATAACGTAATATGCAGTGTATCATTGAAAATACCTGGTAATATAACGTAATATGCAGTGTATCATTGAAAATACCTTCTAATATAACGTAATATGCAGTGTATCATTGAAAATACCTTATAATATAACGTAATATGCAGTGTATCATTGAAAATACCTTATAATATAACGTAATATGCAGTGTATCATAGAAAATACCATGTAATATAACGTAATATACAGTGTATCATTGAAAATACCTTATAATATAACGTAATATGCAGTGTATCATTGAAAATACCTTATAATATAACGTAATATGCAGTGTATCATTGAAAATACCTTATAATATAACGTAATATGCAGTTTATCATTGAATATACCTTATAATATAACGTAATATGCAGTGTATCATTGAAAATACCTTATAATATAACGTAATATGCAGTGTATCATTGAAAATACCTTATAACATATCGTAATTTGTAGTGTATCTTTGAAAATACCTTATAATATAACGTAATATGCAGTGTATCATTGAAAATACCTTATAATATAACGTAATATGCAGTGTATCATAGAAAATACCATGTAATATAACGTAATATGCAGTGTATCATTGAAAATACCTTATTACATATCGTAATATGCAGTGTATCATTGAAAATACCATATAATATAACGTAATATGCAGTGTATCATTGAAAATACCTTATAACATATCGTAATTTGTAGTGTATCTTTGAAAATACCTTATAATATAGCGTAATATCCAGTGTATCATTGAAAATACCTTATAATATAACGTAATATGCAGTGTATCATTGAAAATACCTTACGATATAACGTAATATGCAGTGTATCATTGAAAATACCTTATATCATATCGTAATATGCAGTGTATCATTGAAAATACCTTATAATATAACGTAATATGCAGTGTATCATAGAAAATACCATGTAATATAACGTAATATACAGTGTATCATTGAAAATACCTTATAATATAACGTAATATGCAGTGTATCATTGAAAATACCTTCTAATATATCGTAGTTTATCATTGAAAATACCTTATAATATAACGTAATATGCAGTGTATCATTGAAAATACCTTCTAATATATCGTAGTTTATCATTGAAAATACCTTATAATATAACGTAATATGCAGTGTATCATTGAAAATACCTTCTAATATATCGTAGTTTATCATTGAAAATACCTTATAATATAACGTAATATGCAGTGTATCATTGAAAATACCTTCTAATATATCGTAGTTTATCATTGAAAATACCTTATAATATAACGTAATATGCAGTGTATCATTGAAAATACCTTATATCATATCGTAATATGCAGTGTATCATTGAAAATACCTTCTAATATATCGTAGTTTATCATTGAAAATACCTTATAATATAACGTAATATGCAGTGTATCATTGAAAATACCTTCTAATATATCGTAGTTTACCATTGAAAATACCTTATAATATAACGTAATATGCAGTGTATCATTGAAAATACCTTCTAATATATCGTAGTTTATCATTGAAAATACCTTATAATATAACGTAATATGCAGTGTATCATTGAAAATACCTTATAATATAACGTAATATACAGTGTATCATTGAAAATACCTTATAACATATCGTAATATGCAGTGTATCATTGAAAATACCTGGTAGTATAACGTAATATGCAGTGTATCATTGAAAATACCTTCTAATATAACGTAATATGCAGTGTATCATTGAAAATACCTTATAATATAACGTAATATACAGTGTATCATTGAAAATACCTTATAACATATCGTAATATGCAGTGTATCATTGAAAATACCTGGTAGTATAACGTAATATGCAGTGTATCATTGAAAATACCTTCTAATATAACGTAATATGCAGTGTATCATTGAAAATACCTTATAATATAACGTAATATGCAGTGTATCATTGAAAATACCTTATAACATATCGTAATTTGTAGTGTATCTTTGAAAATACCTTATAATATAACGTAATATGCAGTGTATCATTGAAAATACCTTATAATATAACGTAATATGCAGTGTATCATAGAAAATACCATGTAATATAACGTAATATGCAGTGTATCATTGAAAATACCTTATTACATATCGTAATATGCAGTGTATCATTGAAAATACCATATAATATAACGTAATATGCAGTGTACCATTGAAAATACCTTATAACATATCGTAATTTGTAGTGTATCTTTGAAAATACCTTATAATATAGCGTAATATCCAGTGTATCATTGAAAATACCTTATAATATAACGTAATATGCAGTGTATCATTGAAAATACCTTACGCTATAACGTAATATGCAGTGTATCATTGAAAATACCTTATATCATATCGTAATATGCAGTGTATCATTGAAAATACCTTATAATATAACGTAATATGCAGTGTATCATAGAAAATACCATGTAATATAACGTAATATACAGTGTATCATTGAAAATACCTTATAATATAACGTAATATGCAGTGTATCATTGAAAATACCTTCTAATATATCGTAGTTTATCATTGAAAATACCTTATAATATAACGTAATATGCAGTGTATCATTGAAAATACCTTCTAATATATCGTAGTTTATCATTGAAAATACCTTATAATATAACGTAATATGCAGTGTATCATTGAAAATACCTTCTAATATATCGTAGTTTATCATTGAAAATACCTTATAATATAACGTAATATGCAGTGTATCATTGAAAATACCTTCTAATATATCGTAGTTTATCATTGAAAATACCTTATAATATAACGTAATATGCAGTGTATCATTGAAAATACCTTATATCATATCGTAATATGCAGTGTATCATTGAAAATACCTTATAATATAACGTAATATGCAGTGTATCATAGAAAACACCATGTAATATAACGTAATATACAGTGTATCATTGAAAATACCTTATAATATAACGTAATATGCAGTGTATCATTGAAAATACCTTCTAATATATCGTAGTTTATCATTGAAAATACCTTATAATATAACGTAATATGCAGTGTATCATAGAAAATACCATGTAATATAACGTAATATACAGTGTATCATTGAAAATACCTTATAATATAACGTAATATGCAGTGTATCATTGAAAACACCTTATAATATAACGTAATATGCAGTGTATCAATGAAAATACCATGTAATATAAGGTAATATACAGTGTATCATTGAAAATACCTTATATTATAACGTAATATGCAGTGTATCATTGAAAATACCTTCTAATATATCGTAGTTTATCATTGAAAATACCTTATAATATAACGTAATATGCAGTGTATCATTGAAAATACCTTCTAATATATCGTAGTTTATCATTGAAAATACCTTATAATATAACGTAATATGCAGTGTATCATTGAAAATACCTTCTAATATATCGTAGTTTACCATTGAAAATACCTTATAATATAACGTAATATGCAGTGTATCATTGAAAATACCTTCTAATATATCGTAGTTTATCATTGAAAATACCTTATAATATAACGTAATATGCAGTGTATCATTGAAAATACCTTATAATATAACGTAATATACAGTGTATCATTGAAAATACCTTATAACATATCGTAATATGCAGTGTATCATTGAAAATACCTGGTAGTATAACGTAATATGCAGTGTATCATTGAAAATACCTTCTAATATAACGTAATATGCAGTGTATCATTGAAAATACCTTATAATATAACGTAATATGCAGTGTATCATTGAAAATACCTGGTAATATAACGTAATATGCAGTGTATCATTGAAAATACCTTCTAATATAACGTAATATGCAGTGTATCATTGAAAATACCTTATAATATAACGTAATATGCAGTGTATCATTGAAAATACCTTATAATATAACGTAATATGCAGTGTATCATAGAAAATACCATGTAATATAACGTAATATACAGTGTATCATTGAAAATACCTTATAATATAACGTAATATGCAGTGTATCATTGAAAATACCTTCTAATATATCGTAGTTTAT
>CAKAJI010001043.1:0-77806 GCA_916610255.1 Lasioglossum lativentre
GTGTATCATTGAAAATACCTTATGATATAACGTAATATGCAGTGTATCATTGAAAATACCTTATAATATAACGTAATATGCAGTGTATCATTGCAAATACCTTATAATATATCGTAATTTGTAGTGTATCATTGAAAATACCTTATAGTATAACGTAATATGCAGTGTATCATTGAAAATACCTTATAATAAAACGTAATATGCAGTGTATCATTGAAAATACCTTAGAATATATGGTAATTCTAGTCTATCAATGAAAATACCTTATAATACAACGTAATATTGCAGTGTATCATTGAAAATACCTTATAATATATCGTAATTTGTAGTGCATCATTGAAAATACCATATAGTATAACGTAATATGCAGTGCATCATTGAAAATACCTTATAATATAACGTAATATGCAGTGTATCATTGAAAATACCTTATAATATAACGTAATATGCCGTGTATCATTGAAAATACCTTATGATATAACGTAATATGCAGTGTATCATTGAAAATACCTTATAATATAAAGTAATATGCAGTGTATCATTGAAAATACCTTATAATATATCGTAATTTGTAGTGTATCATTGAAACTACCTTGTAATATATAGTAGTTTATCATTGAAAATACCTTATAATATAACGTAATATGCAGTGTATCATTGAAAATACATTATAATATAACGTAATATGCAGTGTATCATTGAAAATACCTTATAATATATCGTAATTTGTAGTGTATCATTGAAAATACCTTATAATATAACGTAATATGCAGTGTATCATTGAAAATACCTTATAATATATCGTAATTTGTAGTGTATCATTGAAAATACCTTATAATATAACGTAATATGCAGTGTACCATTGAAAATACCTTATAATATAACGTAATATGCAGTGTATCATTGAAAATACCTTATAATATAACGTAATATGCAGTGTATCATTGAAAATACCTTAGAATATAACGTAATATGCCGTGTATCATTGAAAATACCTTATGATATAACGTAATATGCAGTGTATCATTGAAAATACCTTATAATATAACGTAATATGCAGTGTATCATTGCAAATACCTTATAATATATCGTAATTTGTAGTGTATCATTGAAAATACCTTATAGTATAACGTAATATGCAGTGTATCATTGAAAATACCTTATAATAAAACGTAATATGCAGTGTATCATTGAAAATACCTTAGAATATATGGTAATTCTAGTCTATCAATGAAAATACCTTATAATACAACGTAATATTGCAGTGTATCATTGAAAATACCTTATAATATATCGTAATTTGTAGTGTATCATTGAAAATACCATATAGTATAACGTAATATGCAGTGCATCATTGAAAATACCTTATAATATAACGTAATATGCAGTGTATCATTGAAAATACCTTATAATATAACGTAATATGCCGTGTATCATTGAAAATACCTTATGATATAACGTAATATGCAGTGTATCATTGAAAATACCTTATAATATAAAGTAATATGCAGTGTATCATTGAAAATACATTATAATATATCGTAATTTGTAGTGTATCATTGAAACTACCTTGTAATATATAGTAGTTTATCATTGAAAATACCTTATAATATAACGTAATGTGCTGTGTATCATTGAAAATACCTTATAATAAAACGTAATATGCAGTGTATCATTGAAAATACCTTATAATATAACGTAATATGCAGTGTATCATTGAAAATACCTTATAATATAACGTAATATGCAGTGTATCAGTGAAAATACCTTATAATATATCGTAATTTGTAGTGTATCATTGAAAATACCTTATAATATATAGTAGTTTATCATTGAAAATACCTTATAATATAACGTAATATGCAGTGTATCATTGAAAATACCTTATGATATAACGTAATATGCAGTGTATCATTGAAAATACCTTATAATATAACGTAATATGCAGTGTATCATTGCAAATACCTTATAATATATCGTAATTTGTAGTTCATCATTGAAAATACCTTATAGTATAACGTAATATGCAGTGTATCATTGAAAATACCTTATAATAAAACGTAATATGCAGTGTATCATTAAAAATACCTTAGAATATATGGTAATTCTAGTCTATCAATGAAAATACCTTATAATACAACGTAATATTGCAGTGTATCATTGAAAATACCTTATAATATAACGTAATATGCAGTGTATCATTGAAAATACATTATAATATAACGTTATATGCAGTGTATCATTGAAAATACCTTATAATATATCGTAATTTGTGGTGTATCATTGAAAATACCTTATAATATAACGTAATATGCAGTGTATCAGTGAAAATACCTTATAATATATCGTAATTTGTAGTGTATCATTGAAAATACCTTATAATATATAGTAGTTTATCATTGAAAATACCTTATAATATAACGTAATATGCAGTGTATCATTGAAAATACCTTATGATATAACGTAATATGCAGTGTATCATTGAAAATACCTTATAATATAACGTAATATGCAGTGTATCATTGAAAATACCTTATAATATATCGTAATTTGTAGTGTATCATTGAAAATACCATATAGTATAACGTAATATGCAGTGTATCATTGAAAATACCTTATAATATAACGTAATATGCAGTGTATCATTGCAAATACCTTATAATATATCGTAATTTGTAGTGTATCATTGAAAATACCTTATAGTATAATGTAATATGCAGTGTATCATTGAAAATACCTTATAATAAAACGTAATATGCAGTGTATCATTGAAAATACCTTAGAATATATGGTAATTCTAGTCTATCAATGAAAATAACTTATAATACAACGTAATATTGCAGTGTATCATTGAAAATACCTTATAATATATCGTAATTTGTAGTGTATCATTGAAAATACCATATAGTATAACGTAATATGCAGTGCATCATTGAAAATACCTTATAATAAAACGTAATATGCAGTGTATCATTGAAAATACCTTATAATATAACGTAATATGCAGTGTATCATTGAAAATACCTTATAATATAACGTAATATGCAGTGTATCAATGAAAATACATTATAATATAACGTAATATGCAGTGTATCATTGAAAATACCTTATAATATATCGTAATTTGTAGTGTATCATTGAAAATACCTTATAATATAACGTAATATGCAGTGTATCATTGAAAATACCTTATTATATATCGTAATTTGTAGTGTATCATTGAAAATACCTTATAATATACAGTAGTTTATCATTGAGAATACCTTATAATATAACGTAATATGCAGTGTATCATTGAAGATACCTTATAATATATGGTAATTTGTAGTGTATCAATGAAAATACCTTATAATATAACGTAATATGCAGTGTATCATTGAAAATACCTTATAATATAACGTAATATGCAGTGTATCAGTGAAAATACCTTATAATATATCGTAATTTGTAGTGTATCATTGAAAATACCTTATAATATATAGTAGTTTATCATTGAAAATACCTTATAATATAACGTAATATGCAGTGTATCATTGAAAATACCTTATGATATAACGTAATATGCAGTGTATCATTGAAAATACCTTATAATATAACGTAATATGCAGTGTATCATTGCAAATACCTTATAATATATCGTAATTTGTAGTTCATCATTGAAAATACCTTATAGTATAACGTAATATGCAGTGTATCATTGAAAATACCTTATAATAAACGTAATATGCAGTGTATCATTAAAAATACCTTAGAATATATGGTAATTCTAGTCTATCAATGAAAATACCTTATAATACAACGTAATATTGCAGTGTATCATTGAAAATACCTTATAATATAACGTAATATGCAGTGTATCATTGAAAATACATTATAATATAACGTTATATGCAGTGTATCATTGAAAATACCTTATAATATATCGTAATTTGTGGTGTATCATTGAAAATACCTTATAATATAACGTAATATGCAGTGTATCAGTGAAAATACCTTATAATATATCGTAATTTGTAGTGTATCATTGAAAATACCTTATAATATATAGTAGTTTATCATTGAAAATACCTTATAATATAACGTAATATGCAGTGTATCATTGAAAATACCTTATGATATAACGTAATATGCAGAGTATCATTGAAAATACCTTATAATATAACGTAATATGCAGTGTATCATTGCAAATACCTTATAATATATCATAATTTGTAGTGTATCATTGAAAATACCATATAGTATAACGTAATATGCAGTGTATCATTGAAAATACCTTATAATATAACGTAATATGCAGTGTATCATTGAAAATACCTTATAATATATCGTAATTTGTAGTGTATCATTGAAAATACCTTATAGTATAATGTAATATGCAGTGTATCATTGAAAATACCTTATAATAAAACGTAATATGCAGTGTATCATTGAAAATACCTTAGAATATATGGTAATTCTAGTCTATCAATGAAAATACCTTATAATACAACGTAATATTGCAGTGTATCATTGAAAATACCTTATAATATATCGTAATTTGTAGTGTATCATTGAAAATACCATATAGTATAACGTAATATGCAGTGCATCATTGAAAATACCTTATAATAAAACGTAATATGCAGTGTATCATTGAAAATACCTTATAATATAACGTAATATGCAGTGTATCATTGAAAATACCTTATAATATAACGTAATATGCAGTGTATCAATGAAAATACATTATAATATAACGTAATATGCAGTGTATCATTGAAAATACCTTATAATATATCGTAATTTGTAGTGTATCATTGAAAATACCTTATAATATAACGTAATATGCAGTGTATCATTGAAAATACCTTATAATATATCGTAATTTGTAGTGTATCATTGAAAATACCTTATAATATACAGTAGTTTATCATTGAGAATACCTTATAATATAACGTAATATGCAGTGTATCATTGAAAATACCTTATAATATAACGTAATATGCAGTGTATCATTGAAAATACCTTATAATATAACGTAATATGCAGTGTATCAATGAAAATACCTTATAATATATCGTAATTTGTAGTGTATCATTGAAAATACCTTATAATATACAGTAGTTTATCATTGAGAATACCTTATAATATAACGTAATATGCAGTGTATCATTGAAGATACCTTATAATATATGGTAATTTGTAGTGTATCAATGAAAATACCTTATAATATAACGTAATATGCAGTGTATCATTGAAAATACCTTATAATATAACGTAATATGCAGTGTATCATTGAAAATACCTTATGATATAACGTAATATGCAGTGTATCATTGAAAATACCTTATAATATAACGTAATATGCAGTGTATCATTGCAAATACCTTATAATATATCGTAATTTGTAGTTCATCATTGAAAATACCTTATAGTATAACGTAATATGCAGTGTATCATTGAAAATACCTTATAATAAAACGTAATATGCAGTGTATCATTGAAAATACCTTAGAATATATGGTAATTCTAGTCTATCAATGAAAATACCTTATAATACAACGTAATATTGCAGTGTATCATTGAAAATACCTTATAATATAACGTAATATGCAGTGTATCATTGAAAATACATTATAATATAACGTTATATGCAGTGTATCATTGAAAATACCTTATAATATATCGTAATTTGTGGTGTATCATTGAAAATACCTTATAATATAACGTAATATGCAGTGTATCATTGCAAATACCTTATAATATATCGTAATTTGTAGTGTATCATTGAAAATACCATATAGTATAACGTAATATGCAGTGTATCATTGAAAATACCTTATAATATAACGTAATATGCAGTGTATCATTGCAAATACCTTATAATATATCGTAATTTGTAGTGTATCATTGAAAATACCTTATAGTATAATGTAATATGCAGTGTATCATTGAAAATACCTTATAATAAAACGTAATATGCAGTGTATCATTGAAAATACCTTAGAATATATGGTAATTCTAGTCTATCAATGAAAATACCTTATAATACAACGTAATATTGCAGTGTATCATTGAAAATACCTTATAATATATCGTAATTTGTAGTGTATCATTGAAAATACCATATAGTATAACGTAATATGCAGTGCATCATTGAAAATACCTTATAATATAACGTAATATGCAGTGTATCATTGAAAATACCTTATAATATAACGTAATATGCAGTGTATCATTGAAAATACCTTATAATATAACGTAATATGCAGTGTATCAATGAAAATACATTATAATATAACGTAATATGCAGTGTATCATTGAAAATACCTTATAATATATCGTAATTTGTAGTGTATCATTGAAAATACCTTATAATATAACGTAATATGCAGTGTATCATTGAAAATACCTTATAATATATCGTAATTTGTAGTGTATCATTGAAAATACCTTATAATATACAGTAGTTTATCATTGAGAATACCTTATAATATAACGTAATATGCAGTGTATCATTGAAAATACCTTATAATATAACGTAATATGCAGTGTATCATTGAAAATACCTTATAATATAACGTAATATGCAGTGTATCAATGAAAATACCTTATAATATATCGTAATTTGTAGTGTATCATTGAAAATACCTTATAATATACAGTAGTTTATCATTGAGAATACCTTATAATATAACGTAATATGCAGTGTATCATTGAAAATACCTTATAATATATGGTAATTTGTAGTGTATCAATGAAAATACCTTATAATATAACGTAATATGCAGTGTATCATTGAAAATACCTTATAATATAACGTAATATGCAGTGTATCATTGAAAATACCTTATGATATAACGTAATATGCAGTGTATCATTGAAAATACCTTATAATATAACGTAATAAGCAGTGTATGATTGACCATACCTTGTAATATGTGTTAATTTGTAGTTCATCATTGAAAATACCTTATAGTATAACGTAATATGCAGTGTATCATTGAAAATACCTTATAATAAAACGTAATATGCAGTGTATCATTAAAAATACCTTAGAATATATGGTAATTCTAGTCTATCAATGAAAATACCTTATAATACAACGTAATATTGCAGTGTATCATTGAAAATACCTTATAATATAACGTAATATGCAGTGTATCATTGAAAATACCTTATAATATAACGTTATATGCAGTGTATCATTGAAAATACCTTATAATATATCGTAATTTGTGGTGTATCATTGAAAATACCTTATAATATAACGTAATATGCAGTGTATCAGTGAAAATACCTTATAATATATCGTAATTTGTAGTGTATCATTGAAAATACCTTATAATATATAGTAGTTTATCATTGAAAATACCTTATAATATAACGTAATATGCAGTGTATCATTGAAAATACCTTATGATATAACGTAATATGCAGTGTATCATTGAAAATACCTTATAATATAACGTAATATGCAGTGTATCATTGCAAATACCTTATAATATATCGTAATTTGTAGTGTATCATTGAAAATACCATATAGTATAACGTAATATGCAGTGAATCATTGAAAATACCTTATAATATAACGTAATATGCAGTGTATCATTGCAAATACCTTATAATATATCGTAATTTGTAGTGTATCATTGAAAATACCTTATAGTATAATGTAATATGCAGTGTATCATTGAAAATACCTTATAATAAAACGTAATATGCAGTGTATCATTGAAAATACCTTAGAATATATGGTAATTCTAGTCTATCAATGAAAATACCTTATAATACAACGTAATATTGCAGTGTATCATTGAAAATACCTTATAATATATCGTAATTTGTAGTGTATCATTGAAAATACCATATAGTATAACGTAATATGCAGTGCATCATTGAAAATACCTTATAATAAAACGTAATATGCAGTGTATCATTGAAAATACCTTATAATATAACGTAATATGCAGTGTATCATTGAAAATACCTTATAATATAACGTAATATGCAGTGTATCAATGAAAATACATTATAATATAACGTAATATGCAGTGTATCATTGAAAATACCTTATAATATATCGTAATTTGTAGTGTATCATTGAAAATACCTTATAATATAACGTAATATGCAGTGTATCATTGAAAATACCTTATAATATATCGTAATTTGTAGTGTATCATTGAAAATACCTTATAATATACAGTAGTTTATCATTGAGAATACCTTATAATATAACGTAATATGCAGTGTATCATTGAAAATACCTTATAATATAACGTAATATGCAGTGTATCATTGAAAATACCTTATAATATAACGTAATATGCAGTGTATCAATGAAAATACATTATAATATAACGTAATATGCAGTGTATCATTGAAAATACCTTATAATATATCGTAATTTGTAGTGTATCATTGAAAATACCTTATAATATAACGTAATATGCCGTGTATCATTGAAAATACCTTATGATATAACGTAATATGCAGTGTATCATTGAAAATACCTTATAATATTAAGTAATATGCAGTGTATCATTGAAAATACCTTATAATATATCGTAATTTGTAGTGTATCATTGAAACTACCTTGTAATATATAGTAGTTTATCATTGAAAATACCTTATAATATAACGTAATATGCTGTGTATCATTGAAAATACCTTATAATAAAACGTAATATGCAGTGTATCATTGAAAATACCTTATAATATATCGTAATTTGTAGTGTATCATTGAAAATACCTTATAATATAACGTAATATGCAGTGTATCATTGAAAATACCTTATGATATAACGTAATATGCAGTGTATCATTGAAAATACCTTATAATATAACGTAATATGCAGTGTATCATTGCAAATACCTTATAATATATCGTAATTTGTAGTGTATCATTGAAAATACCTTATAGTATAACGTAATATGCAGTGTATCATTGAAAATACCTTATAATAAAACGTAATATGCAGTGTATCATTGAAAATACCTTAGAATATATGGTAATTCTAGTCTATCAATGAAAATACCTTATAATACAACGTAATATTGCAGTGTATCATTGAAAATACCTTATAATATATCGTAATTTGTAGTGTATCATTGAAAATACCATATAGTATAACGTAATATGCAGTGCATCATTGAAAATACCTTATAATATAACGTAATATGCAGTGTATCATTGAAAATACCTTATAATATAACGTAATATGCCGTGTATCATTGAAAATACCTTATGATATAACGTAATTTGCAGTGTATCATTGAAAATACCTTATAATATAAAGTAATATGCAGTGTATCATTGAAAATACCTTATAATATATCGTAATTTGTAGTGTATCATTGAAACTACCTTGTAATATATAGTAGTTTATCATTGAAAATACCTTATAATATAACGTAATATGCAGTGTATCATTGAAAATACATTATAATATAACGTAATATGCAGTGTATCATTGAAAATACCTTATAATATATCGTAATTTGTAGTGTATCATTGAAAATACCTTATAATATAACGTAATATGCAGTGTATCATTGAAAATACCTTATAATATATCGTAATTTGTAGTGTATCATTGAAAATACCTTATAATATAACGTAATATGCAGTGTACCATTGAAAATACCTTATAATATAACGTAATATGCAGTGTATCATTGAAAATACCTTATAATATAACGTAATATACAGTGTATCATTGAAAATACCTTAGAATATAACGTAATATGCCGTGTATCATTGAAAATACCTTATGATATAACGTAATATGCAGTGTATCATTGAAAATACCTTATAATATAACGTAATATGCAGTGTATCATTGCAAATACCTTATAATATATCGTAATTTGTAGTGTATCATTGAAAATACCTTATAGTATAACGTAATATGCAGTGTATCATTGAAAATACCTTATAATAAAACGTAATATGCAGTGTATCATTGAAAATACCTTAGAATATATGGTAATTCTAGTCTATCAATGAAAATACCTTATAATACAACGTAATATTGCAGTGTATCATTGAAAATACCTTATAATATATCGTAATTTGTAGTGTATCATTGAAAATACCATATAGTATAACGTAATATGCAGTGCATCATTGAAAATACCTTATAATATAACGTAATATGCAGTGTATCATTGAAAATACCTTATAATATAACGTAATATGCCGTGTATCATTGAAAATACCTTATGATATAACGTAATATGCAGTGTATCATTGAAAATACCTTATAATATAAAGTAATATGCAGTGTATCATTGAAAATACCTTATAATATATCGTAATTTGTAGTGTATCATTGAAACTACCTTGTAATATATAGTAGTTTATCATTGAAAATACCTTATAATATAACGTAATGTGCTGTGTATCATTGAAAATACCTTATAATATATCGTAATTTGTAGTGTATCATTGAAAATACCATATAGTATAACGTAATATGCAGTGCATCATTGAAAATACCTTATCATATAACGTAATATGCAGTGTATCATTGAAAATACCTTATAATATTAAGTAATATGCAGTGTATCATTGAAAATACCTTATAATATATCGTAATTTGTAGTGTATCATTGAAACTACCTTGTAATATATAGTAGTTTATCATTGAAAATACCTTATAATATAACGTAATATGCTGTGTATCATTGAAAATACCTTATAATAAAACGTAATATGCAGTGTATCATTGAAAATACCTTATAATATAACGTAATATGCAGTGTATCATTGAAAATACCTTATAATATAACGTAATATGCAGTGTATCAATGAAAATACATTATAATATAACGTAATATGCAGTGTATCATTGAAAATACCTTATAATATATCGTAATTTGTAGTGTATCATTGAAAATACCTTATAATATAACGTAATATGCAGTGTATCATTGAAAATACCTTATAATATATCGTAATTTGTAGTGTATCATTGAAAATACCTTATAATATACAGTAGTTTATCATTGAGAATACCTTATAATATAACGTAATATGCAGTGTATCATTGAAGATACCTTATAATATATGGTAATTTGTAGTGTATCAATGAAAATACCTTATAATATAACGTAATATGCAGTGTATCATTGAAAATACCTTATAATATAACGTAATATGCAGTGTACCATTGAAAATACCTTATAATATAACGTAATATGCAGTGTATCATTGAAAATACCTTATAATATAACGTAATATGCAGTGTATCATTGAAAATACCTTAGTATATAACGTAATATGCCGTGTATCATTGAAAATACCTTATGATATAACGTAATATGCAGTGTATCATTGAAAATACTTTATACTATAACGTAATATGCAGTGTATCATTGCAAATACCTTATAATATATCGTAATTTGTAGTGTATCATTGAAAATACCTTATAGTATAACGTAATATGCAGTGTATCATTGAAAATACCTTATAATAAAACGTAATATGCAGTGTATCATTGAAAATACCTTAGAATATATGGTAATTCTAGTCTATCAATGAAAATACCTTATAATACAACGTAATATTGCAGTGTATCATTGAAAATACCTTATAATATATCGTAATTTGTAGTGTATCATTGAAAATACCATATAGTATAACGTAATATGCAGTGCATCATTGAAAATACCTTATCATATAACGTAATATGCAGTGTATCATTGAAAATACCTTATAATATTAAGTAATATGCAGTGTATCATTGAAAATACCTTATAATATATCGTAATTTGTAGTGTATCATTGAAACTACCTTGTAATATATAGTAGTTTATCATTGAAAATACCTTATAATATAACGTAATATGATGTGTATCATTGAAAATACCTTATAATAAAACGTAATATGCAGTGTATCATTGAAAATACCTTATAATATATCGTAATTTGTAGTGTATCATTGAAAATACCTTATAATATAACGTAATATGCAGTGTATCATTGAAAATACCTTATAATATATCGTAATTTGTAGTGTATCATTGAAAATACCTTATAATATACAGTAGTTTATCATTGAGAATACCTTATAATATAACGTAATATGCAGTGTATCATTGAAGATACCTTATAATATATGGTAATTTGTAGTGTATCAATGAAAATACCTTATAATATAACGTAATATGCAGTGTATCATTGAAAATACCTTATAATATAACGTAATATGCAGTGTACCATTGAAAATACCTTATAATATAACGTAATATGCAGTGTATCATTGAAAATACCTTATAATATAACGTAATATGCAGTGTATCATTGAAAATACCTTAGTATATAACGTAATATGCCGTGTATCATTGAAAATACCTTATGATATAACGTAATATGCAGTGTATCATTGAAAATACATTATAATATAACGTAATATGCAGTGTATCATTGAAAATACCTTATAATATATCGTAATTTGTAGTGTATCATTGAAAATACCTTATAATATAACGTAATATGCAGTGTATCATTGAAAATACCTTATAATATATCGTAATTTGTAGTGTATCATTGAAAATACCTTATAATATACAGTAGTTTATCATTGAGAATACCTTATAATATAACGTAATATGCAGTGTATCATTGAAAATACCTTATAATATATGGTAATTTGTAGTGTATCAATGAAAATACCTTATAATATAACGTAATATGCAGTGTATCATTGAAAATACCTTATAATATAACGTAATATGCAGTGTATCATTGAAAATACCTTATAATATAACGTAATATGCAGTGTATCATTGAAAATACCTTATAATATAACGTAATATGCAGTGTATCATTGAAAATACCTTAGTATATAACGTAATATGCCGTGTATCATTGAAAATACCTTATGATATAACGTAATATGCAGTGTATCATTGAAAATACCTTATACTATAACGTAATATGCAGTGTATCATTGCCAATACCTTATAATATATCGTAATTTGTAGTGTATCATTGAAAATACCTTATAGTATAACGTAATATGCAGTGTATCATTGAAAATACCTTATAATAAAACGTAATATGCAGTGTATCATTGAAAATACCTTAGAATATATGGTAATTCTAGTCTATCAATGAAAATACCTTATAATACAACGTAATATTGCAGTGTATCATTGAAAATACCTTATAATATATCGTAATTTGTAGTGTATCATTGAAAATACCATATAGTATAACGTAATATGCAGTGCATCATTGAAAATACCTTATCATATAACGTAATATGCAGTGTATCATTGAAAATACCTTATAATATAACGTAATATGCCGTGTATCATTGAAAATACCTTATGATATAACGTAATATGCAGTGTATCATTGAAAATACCTTATAATATTAAGTAATATGCAGTGTATCATTGAAAATACCTTATAATATATCGTAATTTGTAGTGTATCATTGAAACTACCTTGTAATATATAGTAGTTTATCATTGAAAATACCTTATAATATAACGTAATATGCTGTGTATCATTGAAAATACCTTATAATAAAACGTAATATGCAGTGTATCATTGAAAATACCTTATAATATAACGTAATATGCAGTGTATCATTGAAAATACCTTATAATATAACGTAATATGCAGTGTATCATTGAAAATACCTTATAATATATCGTAATTTGTAATGTATCATTGAAAATACCTTATAATATATAGTAGTTTATCATTGAAAATACCTTATAATATAACGTAATATGCAGTGTATCATTGAAAATACCTTATGATATAACGTAATATGCAGAGTATCATTGAAAATACCTTATAATATAACGTAATATGCAGTGTATCATTGAAAATACCTTATAATATATCGTAATTTGTAGTGTATCATTGAAAATACCATATAGTATAACGTAATATGCAGTGTATCATTGAAAATACCTTATAATATAACGTAATATGCAGTGTATCATTGCAAATACCTTATAATATATCGTAATTTGTAGTGTATCATTGAAAATACCTTATAGTATAACGTAATATGCAGTGTATCATTGAAAATACCTTATAATAAAACGTAATATGCAGTGTATCATTCAAAATACCTTAGAATATATGGTAATTCTAGTCTATCAATGAAAATACCTTATAATACAACGTAATATTGCAGTGTATCATTGAAAATACCTTATAATATATCGTAATTTGTAGTGTATCATTGAAAATACCTTATAATATATAGTAGTTTATCATTGAAAATACCTTATAATATACAGTAGTTTATCATTGAGAATACCTTATAATATAACGTTATATGCAGTGTATCATTGAAAATACCTTATAATATATCGTAATTTGTGGTGTATCATTGAAAATACCTTATAATATAACGTAATATGCAGTGTATCAGTGAAAATACCTTATAATATATCGTAATTTGTAGTGTATCATTGAAAATACCTTATAATATATAGTAGTTTATCATTGAAAATACCTTATAATATAACGTAATATGCAGTGTATCATTGAAAATACCTTATGATATAACGTAATATGCAGTGTATCATTGAAAATACCTTATAATATAACGTAATATGCAGTGTATCATTGCAAATACCTTATAATATATCGTAATTTGTAGTGTATCATTGAAAATACCTTATAGTATAACGTAATATGCAGTGTATCATTGAAAATACCTTATAATAAAACGTAATATGCAGTGTATCATTGAAAATACCTTAGAATATATGGTAATTCTAGTCTATCAATGAAAATACCTTATAATACAACGTAATATTGCAGTGTATCATTGAAAATACCTTATAATATATCGTAATTTGTAGTGTATCATTGAAAATACCATATAGTATAACGTAATATGCAGTGCATCATTGAAAATACCTTATAATAAAACGTAATATGCAGTGTATCATTGAAAATACCTTATAATATAACGTAATATGCAGTGTATCATTGAAAATACCTTATAATATAACGTAATATGCAGTGTATCAATGAAAATACATTATAATATAACGTAATATGCAGTGTATCATTGAAAATACCTTATAATATATCGTAATTTGTAGTGTATCATTGAAAATACCTTATAATATTAAGTAATATGCAGTGTATCATTGAAAATACCTTATAATATATCGTAATTTGTAGTGTATCATTGAAACTACCTTGTAATATATAGTAGTTTATCATTGAAAATACCTTATAATATAACGTAATATGCAGTGTATCATTGAAAATACCTTATAATATATCGTAATTTGTAGTGTATCATTGAAAATACCTTATAATATACAGTAGTTTATCATTGAGAATACCTTATAATATAACGTAATATGCAGTGTATCATTGAAGATACCTTATAATATATGGTAATTTGTAGTGTATCAATGAAAATACCTTATAATATAACGTAATATGCAGTGTATCATTGAAAATACCTTATAATATAACGTAATATGCAGTGTACCATTGAAAATACCTTATAATATAACGTAATATGCAGTGTATCATTGAAAATACCTTATAATATAACGTAATATGCAGTGTATCATTGAAAATACCTTAGTATATAACGTAATATGCCGTGTATCATTGAAAATACCTTATGATATAACGTAATATGCAGTGTATCATTGAAAATACCTTATGATATAACGTAATATGCAGTGTATCATTGAAAATACCTTATACTATAACGTAATATGCAGTGTATCATTGCCAATACCTTATAATATATCGTAATTTGTAGTGTATCATTGAAAATACCTTATAGTATAACGTAATATGCAGTGTATCATTGAAAATACCTTATAATAAAACGTAATATGCAGTGTATCATTGAAAATACCTTAGAATATATGGTAATTCTAGTCTATCAATGAAAATACCTTATAATACAACGTAATATTGCAGTGTATCATTGAAAATACCTTATAATATATCGTAATTTGTAGTGTATCATTGAAAATACCATATAGTATAACGTAATATGCAGTGCATCATTGAAAATACCTTATCATATAACGTAATATGCAGTGTATCATTGAAAATACCTTATAATATAACGTAATATGCCGTGTATCATTGAAAATACCTTATGATATAACGTAATATGCAGTGTATCATTGAAAATACCTTATAATATTAAGTAATATGCAGTGTATCATTGAAAATACCTTATAATATATCGTAATTTGTAGTGTATCATTGAAACTACCTTGTAATATATAGTAGTTTATCATTGAAAATACCTTATAATATAACGTAATATGCTGTGTATCATTGAAAATACCTTATAATAAAACGTAATATGCAGTGTATCATTGAAAATACCTTATAATATAACGTAATATGCAGTGTATCATTGAAAATACCTTATAATATAACGTAATATGCAGTGTATCAGTGAAAATACCTTATAATATATCGTAATTTGTAATGTATCATTGAAAATACCTTATAATATATAGTAGTTTATCATTGAAAATACCTTATAATATAACGTAATATGCAGTGTATCATTGAAAATACCTTATGATATAACGTAATATGCAGAGTATCATTGAAAATACCTTATAATATAACGTAATATGCAGTGTATCATTGCAAATACCTTATAATATATCGTAATTTGTAGTGTATCATTGAAAATACCATATAGTATAACGTAATATGCAGTGTATCATTGAAAATACCTTATAATATAACGTAATATGCAGTGTATCATTGCAAATACCTTATAATATATCGTAATTTGTAGTGTATCATTGAAAATACCTTATAGTATAACGTAATATGCAGTGTATCATTGAAAATACCTTATAATAAAACGTAATATGCAGTGTATCATTGAAAATACCTTTAGAATATATGGTAATTCTAGTCTATCAATGAAAATACCTTATAATACAACGTAATATTGCAGTGTATCATTGAAAATACCTTATAATATATCGTAATTTGTAGTGTATCATTGAAAATACCATATAGTATAACGTAATATGCAGTGCATCATTGAAAATACCTTATCATATAACGTAATATGCAGTGTATCATTGAAAATACCTTATAATATTAAGTAATATGCAGTGTATCATTGAAAATACCTTATAATATATCGTAATTTGTAGTGTATCATTGAAACTACCTTGTAATATATAGTAGTTTATCATTGAAAATACCTTATAATATAACGTAATATGCTGTGTATCATTGAAAATACCTTATAATAAAACGTAATATGCAGTGTATCATTGAAAATACCTTATAATATATCGTAATTTGTAGTGTATCATTGAAAATACCTTATAATATAACGTAATATGCAGTGTATCATTGAAAATACCTTATGATATAACGTAATATGCAGTGTATCATTGAAAATACCTTATAATATAACGTAATATGCAGTGTATCATTGCAAATACCTTATAATATATCGTAATTTGTAGTGTATCATTGAAAATACCTTATAATATAACGTAATATGCAGTGTATCATTGAAAATACCTTATAATAAAACGTAATATGCAGTGTATCATTGAAAATACCTTAGAATATATGGTAATTCTAGTCTATCAATGAAAATACCTTATAATACAACGTAATATTGCAGTGTATCATTGAAAATACCTTATAATATATCGTAATTTGTAGTGTATCATTGAAAATACCATATAGTATAACGTAATATGCAGTGCATCATTGAAAATACCTTATAATATAACGTAATATGCAGTGTATCATTGAAAATACCTTATAATATAACGTAATATGCAGTGTATCATTGAAAATACCTTATGATATAACGTAATATGCAGTGTATCATTGAAAATACCTTATAATATAAAGTAATATGCAGTGTATCATTGAAAATACCTTATAATATATCGTAATTTGTAGTGTATCATTGAAACTACCTTGTAATATATAGTAGTTTATCATTGAAAATACCTTATAATATAACGTAATATGCAGTGTATCATTGAAAATACATTATAATATAACGTAATATGCAGTGTATCATTGAAAATACCTTATAATATATCGTAATTTGTAGTGTATCATTGAAAATACCTTATAATATAACGTAATATGCAGTGTATCATTGAAAATACCTTATAATATATCGTAATTTGTAGTGTATCATTGAAAATATCTTATAATATAACGTAATATGCAGTGTACCATTGAAAATACCTTATAATATAACGTAATATGCAGTGTATCATTGAAAATACCTTATAATATAACGTAATATACAGTGTATCATTGAAAATACCTTAGAATATAACGTAATATGCCGTGTATCATTGAAAATACCTTATGATATAACGTAATATGCAGTGTATCATTGAAAATACCTTATAATATAACGTAATATGCAGTGTATCATTGCAAATACCTTATAATATATCGTAATTTGTAGTGTATCATTGAAAATACCTTATAGTATAACGTAATATGCAGTGTATCATTGAAAATACCTTATAATAAAACGTAATATGCAGTGTATCATTGAAAATACCTTAGAATATATGGTAATTCTAGTCTATCAATGAAAATACCTTATAATACAACGTAATATTGCAGTGTATCATTGAAAATACCTTATAATATATCGTAATTTGTAGTGTATCATTGAAAATACCATATAGTATAACGTAATATGCAGTGCATCATTGAAAATACCTTATAATATAACGTAATATGCAGTGTATCATTGAAAATACCTTATAATATAACGTAATATGCCGTGTATCATTGAAAATACCTTATGATATAACGTAATGTGCAGTGTATCATTGAAAATACCTTATAATATAAAGTAATATGCAGTGTATCATTGAAAATACCTTATAATATATCGTAATTTGTAGTGTATCATTGAAACTACCTTGTAATATATAGTAGTTTATCATTGAAAATACCTTATAATATAACGTAATGTGCTGTGTATCATTGAAAATACCTTATAATAAAACGTAATATGCAGTGTATCATTGAAAATACCTTATAATATAACGTAATATGCAGTGTATCATTGAAAATACCTTATAATATAACGTAATATGCAGTGTATCAGTGAAAATACCTTATAATATATCGTAATTTGTAGTGTATCATTGAAAATACCTTATAATATATAGTAGTTTATCATTGAAAATACCTTATAATATAACGTAATATGCAGTGTATCATTGAAAATACCTTATGATATAACGTAATATGCAGTGTATCATTGAAAATACCTTATAATATAACGTAATATGCAGTGTATCATTGCAAATACCTTATAATATATCGTAATTTGTAGTTCATCATTGAAAATACCTTATAGTATAACGTAATATGCAGTGTATCATTGAAAATACCTTATAATAAAACGTAATATGCAGTGTATCATTAAAAATACCTTAGAATATATGGTAATTCTAGTCTATCAATGAAAATACCTTATAATACAACGTAATATTGCAGTGTATCATTGAAAATACCTTATAATATAACGTAATATGCAGTGTATCATTGAAAATACATTATAATATAACGTTATATGCAGTGTATCATTGAAAATACCTTATAATATATCGTAATTTGTAGTGTATCATTGAAAATACCTTATAATATAACGTAATATGCAGTGTATCAGTGAAAATACCTTATAATATATCGTAATTTGTAGTGTATCATTGAAAATACCTTATAATATATAGTAGTTTATCATTGAAAATACCTTATAATATAACGTAATATGCAGTGTATCATTGAAAATACCTTATTATATAACGTAATATGCAGTGTATCATTGAAAATACCTTATAATATAACGTAATATGCAGTGTATCATTGAAAATATCTTATAATATAACGTAATATGCAGTGTACCATTGAAAATACCTTATAATATAAAGTAATATGCAGTGTATCATTGAAAATACCTTATAATATATCGTAATTTGTAGTGTATCATTGAAAATACCATATAGTATAACGTAATATGCAGTGCATCATTGAAAATACCTTATAATAAAACGTAATATGCAGTGTATCATTGAAAATACCTTATAATATAACGTAATATGCCGTGTATCATTGAAAATACCTTATGATATAACGTAATATGCAGTGTATCATTGAAAATACCTTATAATATAAAGTAATATGCAGTGTATCATTGAAAATACCTTATAATATATCGTAATTTGTAGTGTATCATTGAAACTACCTTGTAATATATAGTAGTTTATCATTGAAAATACCTTATAATATAACGTAATATGCAGTGTATCATTGAAAATACCTTATAATATAACGTAATATGCAGTGTATCATTGAAAATACCTTATAATATATCGTAATTTGTAGTGTATCATTGAAAATACCTTATAATATAACGTAATATGTAGTTTATCATTGAAAATACCTTATAATATATCGTAATTTGTAGTGTATCATTGAAAATATCTTATAATATAACGTAATATGCAGTGTACCATTGAAAATACCTTATAATATAACGTAATATGCAGTGTATCATTGAAAATACCTTATAATATAACGTAATATGCAGTGTATCATTGAAAATACCTTAGAATATAACGTAATATGCCGTGTATCATTGAAAATACCTTATGATATAACGTAATATGCAGTGTATCATTGAAAATACCTTATAATATAACGTAATATGCAGTGTATCATTGCAAATACCTTATAATATATCGTAATTTGTAGTGTATCATTGAAAATACCTTATAGTATAACGTAATATGCAGTGTATCATTGAAAATACCTTATAATAAAACGTAATATGCAGTGTATCATTGAAAATACCTTAGAATATATGGTAATTCTAGTCTATCAATGAAAATACCTTATAATACAACGTAATATTGCAGTGTATCATTGAAAATACCTTATAATATATCGTAATTTGTAGTGTATCATTGAAAATACCATATAGTATAACGTAATATGCAGTGCATCATTGAAAATACCTTATAATATAACGTAATATGCAGTGTATCATTGAAAATACCTTATAATATAACGTAATATGCCGTGTATCATTGAAAATACCTTATGATATAACGTAATATGCAGTGTATCATTGAAAATACCTTATAATATAAAGTAATATGCAGTGTATCATTGAAAATACCTTATAATATAACGTAATATGCAGTGTATCATTGAAAATACATTATAATATAACGTTATATGCAGTGTATCATTGAAAATACCTTATAATATATCGTAATTTGTGGTGTATCATTGAAAATACCTTATAATATAACGTAATATGCAGTGTATCAGTGAAAATACCTTATAATATATCGTAATTTGTAGTGTATCATTGAAAATACCTTATAATATATAGTAGTTTATCATTGAAAATACCTTATAATATAACGTAATATGCAGTGTATCATTGAAAATACCTTATGATATAACGTAATATGCAGTGTATCATTGAAAATACCTTATAATATAACGTAATATGCAGTGTATCATTGCAAATATCTTATAATATAACGTAATATGCAGTGTACCATTGAAAATACCTTATAATATAAAGTAATATGCAGTGTATCATTGAAAATACCTTATAATATATCGTAATTTGTAGTGTATCATTGAAAATACCATATAGTATAACGTAATATGCAGTGCATCATTGAAAATACCTTATAATATAACGTAATATGCAGTGTATCATTGAAAATACCTTATAATATAACGTAATATGCCGTGTATCATTGAAAATACCTTATGATATAACGTAATATGCAGTGTATCATTGAAAATACCTTATAATATAAAGTAATATGCAGTGTATCATTGAAAATACCTTATAATATATCGTAATTTGTAGTGTATCATTGAAACTACCTTGTAATATATAGTAGTTTATCATTGAAAATACCTTATAATATAACGTAATATGCAGTGTATCATTGAAAATACATTATAATATAACGTAATATGCAGTGTATCATTGAAAATACCTTATAATATATCGTAATTTGTAGTGTATCATTGAAAATACCTTATAATATAACGTAATATGTAGTTTATCATTGAAAATACCTTATAATATATCGTAATTTGTAGTGTATCATTGAAAATATCTTATAATATAACGTAATATGCAGTGTACCATTGAAAATACCTTATAATATAACGTAATATGCAGTGTATCATTGAAAATACCTTATAATATAACGTAATATACAGTGTATCATTGAAAATACCTTAGAATATAACGTAATATGCCGTGTATCATTGAAAATACCTTATGATATAACGTAATATGCAGTGTATCATTGAAAATACCTTATAATATAACGTAATATGCAGTGTATCATTGCAAATACCTTATAATATATCGTAATTTGTAGTGTATCATTGAAAATACCTTATAGTATAACGTAATATGCAGTGTATCATTGAAAATACCTTATAATAAAACGTAATATGCAGTGTATCATTGAAAATACCTTAGAATATATGGTAATTCTAGTCTATCAATGAAAATACCTTATAATACAACGTAATATTGCAGTGTATCATTGAAAATACCTTATAATATATCGTAATTTGTAGTGTATCATTGAAAATACCATATAGTATAACGTAATATGCAGTGCATCATTGAAAATACCTTATAATATAACGTAATATGCAGTGTATCATTGAAAATACCTTATAATATAACGTAATATGCCGTGTATCATTGAAAATACCTTATGATATAACGTAATATGCAGTGTATCATTGAAAATACCTTATAATATAAAGTAATATGCAGTGTATCATTGAAAATACCTTATAATATATCGTAATTTGTAGTGTATCATTGAAACTACCTTGTAATATATAGTAGTTTATCATTGAAAATACCTTATAATATAACGTAATGTGCTGTGTATCATTGAAAATACCTTATAATAAAACGTAATATGCAGTGTATCATTGAAAATACCTTATAATATAACGTAATATGCAGTGTATCATTGAAAATACCTTATAATATAACGTAATATGCAGTGTATCAGTGAAAATACCTTATAATATATCGTAATTTGTAGTGTATCATTGAAAATACCTTATAATATATAGTAGTTTATCATTGAAAATACCTTATAATATAACGTAATATGCAGTGTATCATTGAAAATACCTTATAATATAACGTAATATGCAGTGTATCATTGAAAATACCTTATAATATAACGTAATATGCAGTGTATCATTGCAAATACCTTATAATATATCGTAATTTGTAGTTCATCATTGAAAATACCTTATAGTATAACGTAATATGCAGTGTATCATTGAAAATACCTTATAATAAAACGTAATATGCAGTGTATCATTAAAAATACCTTAGAATATATGGTAATTCTAGTCTATCACTGAAAATACCTTATAATACAACGTAATATGCAGTGTATCATTGAAAATACCTTATAATATAACGTAATATGCAGTGTATCATTGAAAATACATTATAATATAACGTTATATGCAGTGTATCATTGAAAATACCTTATAATATATCGTAATTTGTGGTGTATCATTGAAAATACCTTATAATATAACGTAATATGCAGTGTATCAGTGAAAATACCTTATAATATATCGTAATTTGTAGTGTATCATTGAAAATACCTTATAATATATAGTAGTTTATCATTGAAAATACCTTATAATATAACGTAATATGCAGTGTATCATTGAAAATACCTTATGATATAACGTAATATGCAGTGTATCATTGAAAATACCTTATAATATAAAGTAATATGCAGTGTATCATTGAAAATACCTTATAATATATCGTAATTTGTAGTGTATCATTGAAAATACCATATAGTATAACGTAATATGCAGTGCATCATTGAAAATACCTTATAATAAAACGTAATATGCAGTGTATCATTGAAAATACCTTATAATATAACGTAATATGCCGTGTATCATTGAAAATACCTTATGATATAACGTAATATGCAGTGTATCATTGAAAATACCTTATAATATAAAGTAATATGCAGTGTATCATTGAAAATACCTTATAATATATCGTAATTTGTAGTGTATCATTGAAACTACCTTGTAATATATAGTAGTTTATCATTGAAAATACCTTATAATATAACGTAATATGCAGTGTATCATTGAAAATACATTATAATATAACGTAATATGCAGTGTATCATTGAAAATACCTTATAATATATCGTAATTTGTAGTGTATCATTGAAAATACCTTATAATATAACGTAATATGCAGTGTATCATTGAAAATACCTTATAATATATCGTAATTTGTAGTGTATCATTGAAAATATCTTATAATATAACGTAATATGCAGTGTACCATTGAAAATACCTTATAATATAACGTAATATGCAGTGTATCATTGAAAATACCTTATAATATAACGTAATATACAGTGTATCATTGAAAATACCTTAGAATATAACGTAATATGCCGTGTATCATTGAAAATACCTTATGATATAACGTAATATGCAGTGTATCATTGAAAATACCTTATAATATAACGTAATATGCAGTGTATCATTGCAAATACCTTATAATATATCGTAATTTGTAGTGTATCATTGAAAATACCTTATAGTATAACGTAATATGCAGTGTATCATTGAAAATACCTTATAATAAAACGTAATATGCAGTGTATCATTGAAAATACCTTAGAATATATGGTAATTCTAGTCTATCAATGAAAATACCTTATAATACAACGTAATATTGCAGTGTATCATTGAAAATACCTTATAATATATCGTAATTTGTAGTGTATCATTGAAAATACCATATAGTATAACGTAATATGCAGTGCATCATTGAAAATACCTTATAATATAACGTAATATGCAGTGTATCATTGAAAATACCTTATAATATAACGTAATATGCCGTGTATCATTGAAAATACCTTATGATATAACGTAATATGCAGTGTATCATTGAAAATACCTTATAATATAAAGTAATATGCAGTGTATCATTGAAAATACCTTATAATATATCGTAATTTGTAGTGTATCATTGAAACTACCTTGTAATATATAGTAGTTTATCATTGAAAATACCTTATAATATAACGTAATGTGCTGTGTATCATTGAAAATACCTTATAATAAAACGTAATATGCAGTGTATCATTGAAAATACCTTATAATATAACGTAATATGCAGTGTATCATTGAAAATACCTTATAATATAACGTAATATGCAGTGTATCATTGAAAATACCTTATAATATATCGTAATTTGTAGTGTATCATTGAAAATACCTTATAATATATAGTAGTTTATCATTGAAAATACCTTATAATATAACGTAATATGCAGTGTATCATTGAAAATACCTTATGATATAACGTAATATGCAGTGTATCATTGAAAATACCTTATAATATAACGTAATATGCAGTGTATCATTGCAAATACCTTATAATATATCGTAATTTGTAGTTCATCATTGAAAATACCTTATAGTATAACGTAATATGCAGTGTATCATTGAAAATACCTTATAATAAAACGTAATATGCAGTGTATCATTAAAAATACCTTAGAATATATGGTAATTCTAGTCTATCACTGAAAATACCTTATAATACAACGTAATATTGCAGTGTATCATTGAAAATACCTTATAATATAACGTAATATGCAGTGTATCATTGAAAATACATTATAATATAACGTTATATGCAGTGTATCATTGAAAATACCTTATAATATATCGTAATTTGTGGTGTATCATTGAAAATACCTTATAATATAACGTAATATGCAGTGTATCAGTGAAAATACCTTATAATATATCGTAATTTGTAGTGTATCATTGAAAATACCTTATAATATATAGTAGTTTATCATTGAAAATACCTTATAATATAACGTAATATGCAGTGTATCATTGAAAATACCTTATGATATAACGTAATATGCAGTGTATCATTGAAAATACCTTATAATATAACGTAATATGCAGTGTATCATTGCAAATATCTTATAATATAACGTAATATGCAGTGTACCATTGAAAATACCTTATAATATAAAGTAATATGCAGTGTATCATTGAAAATACCTTATAATATATCGTAATTTGTAGTGTATCATTGAAACTACCTTGTAATATATAGTAGTTTATCATTGAAAATACCTTATAATATAACGTAATGTGCTGTGTATCATTGAAAATACCTTATAATAAAACGTAATATGCAGTGTATCATTGAAAATACCTTATAATATATCGTAATTTGTAGTGTATCATTGAAAATACCTTATAATATATAGTAGTTTATCATTGAAAATACCTTATAATATAACGTAATATGCAGTGTATCATTGAAAATACCTTATGATATAACGTAATATGCAGTGTATCATTGAAAATACCTTATAATATAACGTAATATGCAGTGTATCATTGAAAATACCTTATGATATAACGTAATATGCAGTGTATCATTGAAAATACCTTATAATATAACGTAATATGCAGTGTATCATTGCAAATACCTTATAATATATCGTAATTTGTAGTGTATCATTGAAAATACCATATAGTATAACGTAATATGCAGTGTATCATTGAAAATACTTTATAATATAACGTAATATGCAGTGTATCATTGCAAATACCTTATAATATATCGTAATTTGTAGTGTATCATTGAAAATACCTTATAGTATAACGTAATATGCAGTGTATCATTGAAAATACCTTATAATAAAACGTAATATGCAGTGTATCATTGAAAATACCTTAGAATATATGGTAATTCTAGTCTATCAATGAAAATACCTTATAATACAACGTAATATTGCAGTGTATCATTGAAAATACCTTATAATATATCGTAATTTGTAGTGTATCATTGAAAATACCATATAGTATAACGTAATATGCAGTGCATCATTGAAAATACCTTATAATAAAACGTAATATGCAGTGTATCATTGAAAATACCTTATAATATAACGTAATATGCAGTGTATCATTGAAAATACCTTATAATATAACGTAATATGCAGTGTATCAATGAAAATACATTATAATATAACGTAATATGCAGTGTATCATTGAAAATACCTTATAATATATCGTAATTTGTAGTGTATCATTGAAAATACCTTATAATATAACGTAATATTCAGTGTATCATTGAAAATACCTTATAATATATCGTAATTTGTAGTGTATCATTGAAAATACCTTATAATATACAGTAGTTTATCATTGAGAATACCTTATAATATAACGTAATATGCAGTGTATCATTGAAGATACCTTATAATATATGGTAATTTGTAGTGTATCAATGAAAATACCTTATAATATAACGTAATATGCAGTGTATCATTGAAAATACCTTATAATATAACGTAATATGCAGTGTACCATTGAAAATACCTTATAATATAACGTAATATGCAGTGTATCATTGAAAATACCTTATAATATAACGTAATATGCAGTGTATCATTGAAAATACCTTAGTATATAACGTAATATGCCGTGTATCATTGAAAATACCTTATGATATAACGTAATATGCAGTGTATCATTGAAAATACTTTATACTATAACGTAATATGCAGTGTATCATTGCAAATACCTTATAATATATCGTAATTTGTAGTGTATCATTGAAAATACCTTATAGTATAACGTAATATGCAGTGTATCATTGAAAATACCTTATAATAAAACGTAATATGCAGTGTATCATTGAAAATACCTTAGAATATATGGTAATTCTAGTCTATCAATGAAAATACCTTATAATACAACGTAATATTGCAGTGTATCATTGAAAATACCTTATAATATATCGTAATTTGTAGTGTATCATTGAAAATACCATATAGTATAACGTAATATGCAGTGCATCATTGAAAATACCTTATCATATAACGTAATATGCAGTGTATCATTGAAAATACCTTATAATATTAAGTAATATGCAGTGTATCATTGAAAATACCTTATAATATATCGTAATTTGTAGTGTATCATTGAAACTACCTTGTAATATATAGTAGTTTATCATTGAAAATACCTTATAATATAACGTAATATGCTGTGTATCATTGAAAATACCTTATAATAAAACGTAATATGCAGTGTATCATTGAAAATACCTTATAATATATCGTAATTTGTAGTGTATCATTGAAAATACCTTATAATATAACGTAATATGCAGTGTATCATTGAAAATACCTTATAATATATCGTAATTTGTAGTGTATCATTGAAAATACCTTATAATATACAGTAGTTTATCATTGAGAATACCTTATAATATAACGTAATATGCAGTGTATCATTGAAAATACCTTATAATATATGGTAATTTGTAGTGTATCAATGAAAATACCTTATAATATAACGTAATATGCAGTGTATCATTGAAAATACCTTATAATATAACGTAATATGCAGTGTACCATTGAAAATACCTTATAATATAACGTAATATGCAGTGTATCATTGAAAATACCTTATAATATAACGTAATATGCAGTGTATCATTGAAAATACCTTAGTATATAACGTAATATGCCGTGTATCATTGAAAATACCTTATGATATAACGTAATATGCAGTGTATCATTGAAAATACATTATAATATAACGTAATATGCAGTGTATCATTGAAAATACCTTATAATATATCGTAATTTGTAGTGTATCATTGAAAATACCTTATAATATAACGTAATATGCAGTGTATCATTGAAAATACCTTATAATATATCGTAATTTGTAGTGTATCATTGAAAATACCTTATAATATACAGTAGTTTATCATTGAGAATACCTTATAATATAACGTAATATGCAGTGTATCATTGCAAATACCTTATAATATATGGTAATTTGTAGTGTATCAATGAAAATACCTTATAATATAACGTAATATGCAGTGTATCATTGAAAATACCTTATAATATAACGTAATATGCAGTGTACCATTGAAAATACCTTATAATATAACGTAATATGCAGTGTATCATTGAAAATACCTTATAATATAACGTAATATGCAGTGTATCATTGAAAATACCTTAGTATATAACGTAATATGCCGTGTATCATTGAAAATACCTTATGATATAACGTAATATGCAGTGTATCATTGAAAATACCTTATACTATAACGTAATATGCAGTGTATCATTGCAAATACCTTATAATATATCGTAATTTGTAGTGTATCATTGAAAATACCTTATAGTATAACGTAATATGCAGTGTATCATTGAAAATACCTTATAATAAAACGTAATATGCAGTGTATCATTGAAAATACCTTAGAATATATGGTAATTCTAGTCTATCAATGAAAATACCTTATAATACAACGTAATATTGCAGTGTATCATTGAAAATACCTTATAATATATCGTAATTTGTAGTGTATCATTGAAAATACCATATAGTATAACGTAATATGCAGTGCATCATTGAAAATACCTTATCATATAACGTAATATGCTTTGTATCATTGAAAATACCTTATAATATAACGTAATATGCCGTGTATCATTGAAAATACCTTATGATATAACGTAATATGCAGTGTATCATTGAAAATACCTTATAATATTAAGTAATATGCAGTGTATCATTGAAAATACCTTATAATATATCGTAATTTGTAGTGTATCATTGAAACTACCTTGTAATATATAGTAGTTTATCATTGGAAATACCTTATAATATAACGTAATATGCTGTGTATCATTGAAAATACCTTATAATAAAACGTAATATGCAGTGTATCATTGAAAATACCTTATAATATAACGTAATATGCAGTGTATCATTGAAAATACCTTATAATATATCGTAATATGCAGTGTATCAGTGAAAATACCTTATAATATATCGTAATTTGTAATGTATCATTGAAAATACCTTATAATATATAGTAGTTTATCATTGAAAATACCTTATAATATAACGTAATATGCAGTGTATCATTGAAAATACCTTATGATATAACGTAATATGCAGAGTATCATTGAAAATACCTTATAATATAACGTAATATGCAGTGTATCATTGCAAATACCTTATAATATATCGTAATTTGTAGTGTATCATTGAAAATACCATATAGTATAACGTAATATGCAGTGTATCATTGAAAATACCTTATAATATAACGTAATATGCAGTGTATCATTGAAAATACCTTATAATATATCGTAATTTGTAGTGTATCATTGAAAATACCTTATAGTATAACGTAATATGCAGTGTATCATTGAAAATACCTTATAATAAAACGTAATATGCAGTGTATCATTGAAAATACCTTAGAATATATGGTAATTCTAGTCTATCAATGAAAATACCTTATAATACAACGTAATATTGCAGTGTATCATTGAAAATACCTTATAATATATCGTAATTTGTAGTGTATCATTGAAAATACCATATAGTATAACGTAATATGCAGTGCATCATTGAAAATACCTTATAATATAACGTAATATGCAGTGTATCATTGAAAATACCTTATAATATACAGTAGTTTATCATTGAGAATACCTTATAATATAACGTAATATGCAGTGTATCATTGAAGATACCTTATAATATATGGTAATTTGTAGTGTATCAATGAAAATACCTTATAATACAACGTAATATGCAGTGTATCATTGAAAATACCTTATAATATAACGTAATATGCAGTGTATCATTGAAAATACCTTATAATATAACGTAATATGCAGTGTATCATTGAAAATACCTTATAATATAACGTAATATGCAGTGTATCATTGAAAATACCTTAGTATATAACGTAATATGCCGTGTATCATTGAAAATACCTTATGATATAACGTAATATGCAGTGTATCATTGAAAATACCTTATACTATAACGTAATATGCAGTATATCATTGCAAATACCTTATAATATATCGTAATTTGTAGTGTATCATTGAAAATACCTTATAGTATAACGTAATATGCAGTGTATCATTGAAAATACCTTATAATAAAACGTAATATGCAGTGTATCATTGAAAATACCTTAGAATATATGGTAATTCTAGTCTATCAATGAAAATACCTTATAATACAACGTAATATTGCAGTGTATCATTGAAAATACCTTATAATATATCGTAATTTGTAGTGTATCATTGAAAATACCATATAGTATAACGTAATATGCAGTGCATCATTGAAAATACCTTATCATATAACGTAATATGCAGTGTATCATTGAAAATACCTTATAATATAACGTAATATGCCGTGTATCATTGAAAATACCTTATGATATAACGTAATATGCAGTGTATCATTGAAAATACCTTATAATATTAAGTAATATGCAGTGTATCATTGAAAATACCTTATAATATATCGTAATTTGTAGTGTATCATTGAAACTACCTTGTAATATATAGTAGTTTATCATTGGAAATACCTTATAATATAACGTAATATGCTGTGTATCATTGAAAATACCTTATAATAAAACGTAATATGCAGTGTATCATTGAAAATACCTTATAATATAACGTAATATGCAGTGTATCATTGAAAATACCTTATAATATAACGTAATATGCAGTGTATCATTGAAAATACCTTATAATATATCGTAATTTGTAATGTATCATTGAAAATACCTTATAATATATAGTAGTTTATCATTGAAAATACCTTATAATATAACGTAATATGCAGTGTATCATTGAAAATACCTTATGATATAACGTAATATGCAGAGTATCATTGAAAATACCTTATAATATAACGTAATATGCAGTGTATCATTGCAAATACCTTATAATATATCGTAATTTGTAGTGTATCATTGAAAATACCATATAGTATAACGTAATATGCAGTGTATCATTGAAAATACCTTATAATATAACGTAATATGCAGTGTATCATTGCAAATACCTTATAATATATCGTAATTTGTAGTGTATCATTGAAAATACCTTATAGTATAACGTAATATGCAGTGTATCATTGAAAATACCTTATAATAAAACGTAATATGCAGTGTATCATTGAAAATACCTTAGAATATATGGTAATTCTAGTCTATCAATGAAAATACCTTATAATACAACGTAATATTGCAGTGTATCATTGAAAATACCTTATAATATATCGTAATTTGTAGTGTATCATTGAAAATACCATATAGTATAACGTAATATGCAGTGCATCATTGAAAATACCTTATAATAAAACGTAATATGCAGTGTATCATTGAAAATACCTTATAATATACAGTAGTTTATCATTGAGAATACCTTATAATATAACGTAATATGCAGTGTATCATTGAAGATACCTTATAATATATGGTAATTTGTAGTGTATCAATGAAAATACCTTATAATACAACGTAATATGCAGTGTATCATTGAAAATACCTTATAATATAACGTAATATGCAGTGTATCATTGAAAATACCTTATAATATAACGTAATATGCAGTGTATCATTGAAAATACCTTATAATATAACGTAATATGCAGTGTATCATTGAAAATACCTTAGTATATAACGTAATATGCCGTGTATCATTGAAAATACCTTATGATATAACGTAATATGCAGTGTATCATTGAAAATACCTTATACTATAACGTAATATGCAGTATATCATTGCAAATACCTTATAATATATCGTAATTTGTAGTGTATCATTGAAAATACCTTATAGTATAACGTAATATGCAGTGTATCATTGAAAATACCTTATAATAAAACGTAATATGCAGTGTATCATTGAAAATACCTTAGAATATATGGTAATTCTAGTCTATCAATGAAAATACCTTATAATACAACGTAATATTGCAGTGTATCATTGAAAATACCTTATAATATATCGTAATTTGTAGTGTATCATTGAAAATACCATATAGTATAACGTAATATGCAGTGCATCATTGAAAATACCTTATCATATAACGTAATATGCAGTGTATCATTGAAAATACCTTATAATATAACGTAATATGCCGTGTATCATTGAAAATACCTTATGATATAACGTAATATGCAGTGTATCATTGAAAATACCTTATAATATTAAGTAATATGCAGTGTATCATTGAAAATACCTTATAATATATCGTAATTTGTAGTGTATCATTGAAACTACCTTGTAATATATAGTAGTTTATCATTGAAAATACCTTATAATATAACGTAATATGCTGTGTATCATTGAAAATACCTTATAATAAAACGTAATATGCAGTGTATCATTGAAAATACCTTATAATATAACGTAATATGCAGTGTATCATTGAAAATACCTTATAATATAACGTAATATGCAGTGTATCAGTGAAAATACCTTATAATATATCGTAATTTGTAGTGTATCATTGAAAATACCTTATAATATATAGTAGTTTATCATTGAAAATACCTTATAATACAACGTAATATTGCAGTGTATCATTGAAAATACCTTATAATATATCGTAATTTGTAGTGTATCATTGAAAATACCATATAGTATAACGTAATATGCAGTGCATCATTGAAAATACCTTATAATAAAACGTAATATGCAGTGTATCATTGAAAATACCTTATAATATAACGTAATATGCAGTGTATCATTGAAAATACCTTATAATATAACGTAATATGCAGTGTATCATTGAAAATACCTTATAATATATCGTAATTTGTAGTGTATCATTGAAAATACCTTATAATATAACGTAATATGCAGTGTATCATTGAAAATACCTTATAATATATCGTAATTTGTAGTGTATCATTGAAAATACCTTATAATATACAGTAGTTTATCATTGAGAATACCTTATAATATAACGTAATATGCAGTGTATCATTGAAAATACCTTAGTATATAACGTAATATGCCGTGTATCATTGAAAATACCTTATGATATAACGTAATATGCAGTGTATCATTGAAAATACCTTATACTATAACGTAATATGCAGTGTATCATTGCAAATACCTTATAATATATCGTAATTTGTAGTGTATCATTGAAAATACCTTATAGTATAACGTAATATGCAGTGTATCATTGAAAATACCTTATAATAAAACGTAATATGCAGTGTATCATTGAAAATACCTTAGAATATATGGTAATTCTAGTCTATCAATGAAAATACCTTATAATACAACGTAATATTGCAGTGTATCATTGAAAATACCTTATAATATATCGTAATTTGTAGTGTATCATTGAAAATACCATATAGTATAACGTAATATGCAGTGCATCATTGAAAATACCTTATCATATAACGTAATATGCAGTGTATCATTGAAAATACCTTATAATATAACGTAATATGCAGTGTATCATTGAAAATACCTTATAATATAACGTAATATGCAGTGTATCAGTGAAAATACCTTATAATATATCGTAATTTGTAGTGTATCATTGAAAATACCTTATAATATATAGTAGTTTATCATTGAAAATACCTTATAATATAACGTAATATGCAGTGTATAATTGAAAATACCTTATGATATAACGTAATATGCAGAGTATCATTGAAAATACCTTATAATATAACGTAATATGCAGTGTATCATTGCAAATACCTTATAATATATCGTAATTTGTAGTGTATCATTGAAAATACCATATAGTATAACGTAATATGCAGTGTATCATTGAAAATACCTTATAATATAACGTAATATGCAGTGTATCATTGCAAATACCTTATAATATATCGTAATTTGTAGTGTATCATTGAAAATACCTTATAGTATAACGTAATATGCAGTGTATCATTGAAAATACCTTATAATAAAACGTAATATGCAGTGTATCATTGAAAATACCTTAGAATATATGGTAATTCTAGTCTATCAATGAAAATACCTTATAATACAACGTAATATTGCAGTGTATCATTGAAAATACCTTATAATATATCGTAATTTGTAGTGTATCATTGAAAATACCATATAGTATAACGTAATATGCAGTGCATCATTGAAAATACCTTATAATATAACGTAATATGCAGTGTATCATTGAAAATACCTTATGATATAACGTAATATGCAGAGTATCATTGAAAATACCTTATAATATAACGTAATATGCAGTGTATCATTGCAAATACCTTATAATATATCGTAATATGTAGTGTATCATTGAAAATACCATATAGTATAACGTAATATGCAGTGTATCATTGAAAATACCTTATAATATAACGTAATATGCAGTGTATCATTGCAAATACCTTATAATATATCGTAATTTGTAGTGTATCATTGAAAATACCTTATAGTATAACGTAATATGCAGTGTATCATTGAAAATACCTTATAATAAAACGTAATATGCAGTGTATCATTGAAAATACCTTAGAATATATGGTAATTCTAGTCTATCAATGAAAATACCTTATAATACAACGTAATATTGCAGTGTATCATTGAAAATACCTTATAATATATCGTAATTTGTAGTGTATCATTGAAAATACCATATAGTATAACGTAATATGCAGTGCATCATTGAAAATACCTTATAATATAACGTAATATGCAGTGTATCATTGAAAATACCTTATAATATAACGTAATATGCAGTGTATCATTGAAAATACCTTATAATATATCGTAATTTGTAGTGTATCATTGAAACTACCTTGTAATATATAGTAGTTTATCATTGAAAATACCTTATAATATAACGTAATATGCTGTGTATCATTGAAAATACCTTATAATAAAACGTAATATGCAGTGTATCATTGAAAATACCTTATAATATAACGTAATATGCAGTGTATCATTGAAAATACCTTATAATATAACGTAATATGCAGTGTATCAGTGAAAATACCTTATAATATATCGTAATTTGTAGTGTATCATTGAAAATACCTTATAATATATAGTAGTTTATCATTGAAAATACCTTATAATATAACGTAATATGCAGTGTATCATTGAAAATACCTTATGATATAACGTAATATGCAGTGTATCATTGAAAATACCTTATAATATAACGTAATATGCAGTGTATCATTGCAAATACCTTATAATATATCGTAATTTGTAGTGTATCATTGAAAATACCTTATAGTATAACGTAATATGCAGTGTATCATTGAAAATACCTTATAATAAAACGTAATATGCAGTGTATCATTGAAAATACCTTAGAATATATGGTAATTTGTAGTGTATCATTGAAAATACCTTATAATATACAGTAGTTTATCATTGAGAATACCTTATAATATAACGTAATATGCAGTGTATCATTGAAGATACATTATAATATATGGTAATTTGTAGTGTATCAATGAAAATACCTTATAATATAACGTAATATGCAGTGTATCATTGAAAATACCTTATAATATAACGTAATATGCAGTGTACCATTGAAAATACCTTATAATATAACGTAATATGCAGTGTATCATTGAAAATACCTTATAATATAACGTAATATGCAGTGTATCAGTGAAAATACCTTATAATATATCGTAATTTGTAGTGTATCATTGAAAATACCTTATAATATATAGTAGTTTATCATTGAAAATACCTTATAATATAACGTAATATGCAGTGTATCATTGAAAATACCTTATGATATATGGTAATTCTAGTCTATCAATGAAAATACCTTATAATACAACGTAATATTGCAGTGTATCATTGAAAATACCTTATAATATATCGTAATTTGTAGTGTATCATTGAAAATACCATATAGTATAACGTAATATGCAGTGCATCATTGAAAATACCTTATAATAAAACGTAATATGCAGTGTATCATTGAAAATACCTTATAATATAACGTAATATGCAGTGTATCATTGAAAATACCTTATAATATATCGTAATTTGTAGTGTATCATTGAAACTACCTTGTAATATATAGTAGTTTATCATTGAAAATACCTTATAATATAACGTAATATGCTGTGTATCATTGAAAATACCTTATAATAAAACGTAATATGCAGTGTATCATTGAAAATACCTTATAATATAACGTAATATGCAGTGTATCAGTGAAAATACCTTATAATATATCGTAATTTGTAGTGTATCATTGAAAATACCTTATAATATATCGTAATTTGTAGTGTATCATTGAAAATACCTTATAATATATAGTAGTTTATCATTGAAAATACCTTATAATATAACGTAATATGCAGTGTATCATTGAAAATACCTTATGATATAACGTAATATGCAGTGCATCATTGAAAATACCTTATAATATAACGTAATATGCAGTGTATCTTTGCAAATACCTTATAATATATCGTAATTTGTAGTGTATCATTGAAAATACCTTATAGTAGAACATAATATGCAGTGTATCATTGAAAATACCTTATAATATAACGTAATATGCCGTGTATCATTGAAAATACCTTATAATATAACGTAATATGCAGTGTATCAGTGAAAATACCTTATAATATATCGTAATTTGTAGTGTATCATTGAAAATACCTTATAATATATAGTAGTTTATCATTGAAAATACCTTATAATATAACGTAATATGCAGTGTATCATTGAAAATACCTTATGATATAACGTAATATGCAGTGTATCATTGAAAATACCTTATAATATAACGTAATATGCAGTGTATCATTGCAAATACCTTATAATATATCGTAATTTGTAGTGTATCATTGAAAATACCATATAGTATAACGTAATATGCAGTGTATCATTGAAAATACCTTATAATATAACGTAATATGCAGTGTATCATTGCAAATACCTTATAATATATCGTAATTTGTAGTGTATCATTGAAAATACCTTATAGTATAACGTAATATGCAGTGTATCATTGAAAATACCTTATAATAAAACGTAATATGCAGTGTATCATTGAAAATACCTTAGAATATATGGTAATTCTAGTCTATCAATGAAAATACCTTATAATACAACGTAATATTGCAGTGTATCATTGAAAATACCTTATAATATATCGTAATTTGTAGTGTATCATTGAAAATACCTTATAGTATAACGTAATATGCAGTGTATCATTGAAAATACCTTATAATAAAACGTAATATGCAGTGTATCATTGAAAATACCTTAGAATATATGGTAATTCTAGTCTATCAATGAAAATACCTTATAATACAACGTAATATTGCAGTGTATCATTGAAAATACCTTATAATATATCGTAATTTGTAGTGTATCATTGAAAATACCATATAGTATAACGTAATATGCAGTGCATCATTGAAAATACCTTATAATAAAACGTAATATGCAGTGTATCATTGAAAATACCTTATAATATAACGTAATATGCAGTGTATCATTGAAAATACCTTATAATATATCGTAATTTGTAGTGTATCATTGAAACTACCTTGTAATATATAGTAGTTTATCATTGAAAATACCTTATAATATAACGTAATATGCTGTGTATCATTGCAAATACCTTATAATATATCGTAATTTGTAGTGTATCATTGAAAATACCTTATAATATAACGTAATATGCAGTGTATCATTGAAAATACCTTATAATATAACGTAATATGCAGTGTATCATTGAAAATACCTTAGAATATATGGTAATTCTAGTCTATCAATGAAAATACCTTATAATACAACGTAATATTGCAGTGTATCATTGAAAATACCTTATAATATATCGTAATTTGTAGTGTATCATTGAAAATACCATATAGTATAACGTAATATGCAGTGTATCATTGAAAATACCTTATAATATAACGTAATATGCAGTGTATCATTGCAAATACCTTATAATATATCGTAATTTGTAGTGTATCATTGAAAATACCTTATAATATAACGTAATATGCAGTGTATCATTGAAAATACCTTATAATATAACGTAATATGCAGTGTATCATTGAAAATACCTTAGAATATATGGTAATTCTAGTCTTTCAATGAAAATACCTTATAATACAACGTAATATTGCAGTGTATCATTGAAAATACCTTATAATATATCGTAATTTGTAGTGTATCATTGAAAATACCATATAGTATAACGTAATATGCAGTGCATCATTGAAAATACCTTATAATAAAACGTAATATGCAGTGTATCATTGAAAATACCTTATAATATAACGTAATATGCAGTGTATCATTGAAAATACCTTATAATATAACGTAATATGCAGTGTATCAGTGAAAATACCTTATAATATATCGTAATTTGTAGTGTATCATTGAAAATACCTTATAATATATCGTAATTTGTAGTGTATCATTGAAAATACCTTATAATATATAGTAGTTTATCATTGAAAATACCTTATAATATAACGTAATATTGCAGTGTATCATTGAAAATACCTTATAATATATCGTAATTTGTAGTGTATCATTGAAAATACCATATAGTATAACGTAATATGCAGTGCATCATTGAAAATACCTTATGATATAACGTAATATGCAGTGTATCATTGAAAATACCTTATAATATAACGTAATATGCAGTGTATCATTGAAAATACCTTATAATATATCGTAATTTGTAGTGTATCATTGAAACTACCTTGTAATATATAGTAGTTTATCATTGAAAATACCTTATAATATAACGTAATATGCTGTGTATCATTGAAAATACCTTATAATAAAACGTAATATGCAGTGTATCATTGAAAATACCTTATAATATAACGTAATATGCAGTGTATCATTGAAAATACCTTATAATATAACGTAATATGCAGTGTATCATTGAAAATACCTTATAATATATCGTAATTTGTAGTGTATCATTGAAAATACCTTATAATATATAGTAGTTTATCATTGAAAATACCTTATAATATAACGTAATATGCGGTGTATCATTGAAAATACCTTATGATATAACGTAATATGCAGTGTATCATTGAAAATACCTTATAATATAACGTAATATGCAGTGTATCATTGCAAATACCTTATAATATATCGTAATTTGTAGTGTATCATTGAAAATACCTTATAGTATAACGTAATATGCAGTGTATCATTGAAAATACCTTATAATAAAACGTAATATGCAGTGTATCATTGAAAATACCTTAGAATATATGGTAATTCTAGTCTATCAATGAAAATACCTTATAATACAACGTAATATTGCAGCGTATCATTGAAAATACCTTATAATATATCGTAATTTGTAGTGTATCATTGAAAATACCATATAGTATAACGTAATATGCAGTGTATCATTGAAAATACCTTATGATATAACATAATATGCAGTGTATCATTGAAAATACCTTATAATATATCGTAATTTGTAGTGTATCATTGAAAATACCTTATAATATACAGTAGTTTATCATTGAGAATACCTTATAATATAACGTAATATGCAGTGTATCATTGAAGATACATTATAATATATGGTAATTTGTAGTGTATCAATGAAAATACCTTATAATATAACGTAATATGCAGTGTATCATTGAAAATACCTTATAATATAACGTAATATGCAGTGTACCATTGAAAATACCTTATAATATAACGTAATATGCAGTGTATCATTGAAAATACCTTATAATATAACGTAATATGCAGTGTATCAGTGAAAATACCTTATAATATATCGTAATTTGTAGTGTATCATTGAAAATACCTTATAATATATAGTAGTTTATCATTGAAAATACCTTATAATATAACGTAATATGCAGTGTATCATTGAAAATACCTTATGATATATGGTAATTCTAGTCTATCAATGAAAATACCTTATAATACAACGTAATATTGCAGTGTATCATTGAAAATACCTTATAATATATCGTAATTTGTAGTGTATCATTGAAAATACCATATAGTATAACGTAATATGCAGTGCATCATTGAAAATACCTTATAATAAAACGTAATATGCAGTGTATCATTGAAAATACCTTATAATATAACGTAATATGCAGTGTATCATTGAAAATACCTTATAATATATCGTAATTTGTAGTGTATCATTGAAACTACCTTGTAATATATAGTAGTTTATCATTGAAAATACCTTATAATAAAACGTAATATGCAGTGTATCATTGAAAATACCTTATAATATAACGTAATATGCAGTGTATCATTGAAAATACCTTATAATATATCGTAATTTGTAGTGTATCATTGAAACTACCTTGTAATATATAGTAGTTTATCATTGAAAATACCTTATAATATAACGTAATATGCTGTGTATCATTGAAAATACCTTATAATAAAACGTAATATGCAGTGTACCATTGAAAATACCTTATAATATAACGTAATATGCAGTGTATCATTGAAAATACCTTATAATATATAGTAGTTTATCATTGAAAATACCTTATAATATAACGTAATATGCAGTGTATCATTGAAAATACCTTATGATATAACGTAATATGCAGTGTATCATTGAAAATACCTTATAATATAACGTAATATGCAGTGTATCATTGCAAATACCTTATAATATATCGTAATTTGTAGTGCATCATTGAAAATACCTTATAATAAAACGTAATATGCAGTGTATCATTGAAAATACCTTATAATATAACGTAATATGCAGTGTATCATTGAAAATACCTTATAATATATCGTAATTTGTAGTGTATCATTGAAACTACCTTGTAATATATAGTAGTTTATCATTGAAAATACCTTATAATAAAACGTAATATGCAGTGTATCATTGAAAATACCTTATAATATAACGTAATATGCAGTGTATCATTGAAAATACCTTATAATATATCGTAATTTGTAGTGTATCATTGAAACTACCTTGTAATATATAGTAGTTTATCATTGAAAATACCTTATAATATAACGTAATATGCTGTGTATCATTGAAAATACCTTATAATAAAACGTAATATGCAGTGTACCATTGAAAATACCTTATAATATAACGTAATATGCAGTGTATCATTGAAAATACCTTATAATATATAGTAGTTTATCATTGAAAATACCTTATAATATAACGTAATATGCAGTGTATCATTGAAAATACCTTATGATATAACGTAATATGCAGTGCATCATTGAAAATACCTTATAATATAACGTAATATGCAGTGTATCATTGAAAATACTTTATGATATAACTTAATATGCAGTGTATCATTGAAAATACCTTATGATATAACGTAATATGCAGTGTATCATTGAAAATACCTTATAATATAACGTAATATGCAGTGTATCATTGAAAATACCTTATAATATATCGTAATTTGTAGTGTATCATTGAAACTACCTTGTAATATATAGTAGTTTATCATTGAAAATACCTTATAATATAACGTAATATGCTGTGTATCATTGAAAATACCTTATAATAAAACGTAATATGCAGTGTATCATTGAAAATACCTTATAATATAACGTAATATGCAGTGTATCATTGAAAATACCTTATAATATAACGTAATATGCAGTGTATCAGTGAAAATACCTTATAATATATCGTAATTTGTAGTGTATCATTGAAAATACCTTATAATATATAGTAGTTTATCATTGAAAATACCTTATAATATAACGTAATATGCAGTGTATCATTGAAAATACCTTATGATATAACGTAATATGCAGTGTATCATTGAAAATACCTTATAATATAACGTAATATGCAGTGTATCATTGCAAATACCTTATAATATATCGTAATTTGTAGTGTATCATTGAAAATACCTTATAGTATAACGTAATATGCAGTGTATCATTGAAAATACCTTATAATAAAACGTAATATGCAGTGTATCATTGAAAATACCTTAGAATATATGGTAATTCTAGTCTATCAATGAAAATACCTTATAATACAACGTAATATTGCAGCGTATCATTGAAAATACCTTATAATATATCGTAATTTGTAGTGTATCATTGAAAATACCATATAGTATAACGTAATATGCAGTGTATCATTGAAAATACCTTATGATATAACATAATATGCAGTGTATCATTGAAAATACCTTATAATATATCGTAATTTGTAGTGTATCATTGAAAATACCTTATAATATACAGTAGTTTATCATTGAGAATACCTTATAATATAACGTAATATGCAGTGTATCATTGAAGATACATTATAATATATGGTAATTTGTAGTGTATCAATGAAAATACCTTATAATATAACGTAATATGCAGTGTATCATTGAAAATACCTTATAATATAACGTAATATGCAGTGTACCATTGAAAATACCTTATAATATAACGTAATATGCAGTGTATCATTGAAAATACCTTATAATATAACGTAATATGCAGTGTAACATTGAAAATACCTTATAATATATCGTAATTTGTAGTGTATCATTGAAACTACCTTATAATATATAGTAGTTTATCATTGAAAATACCTTATAATATAACGTAATATGCAGTGTATCATTGAAAATACCTTATGATATATGGTAATTCTAGTCTATCAATGAAAATACCTTATAATACAACGTAATATTGCAGTGTATCATTGAAAATACCTTATAATATATCGTAATTTGTAGTGTATCATTGAAAATACCATATAGTATAACGTAATATGCAGTGCATCATTGAAAATACCTTATAATAAAACGTAATATGCAGTGTATCATTGAAAATACCTTATAATATAACGTAATATGCAGTGTATCATTGAAAATACCTTATAATATATCGTAATTTGTAGTGTATCATTGAAACTACCTTGTAATATATAGTAGTTTATCATTGAAAATACCTTATAATAAAACGTAATATGCAGTGTATCATTGAAAATACCTTATAATATAACGTAATATGCAGTGTATCATTGAAAATACCTTATAATATATCGTAATTTGTAGTGTATCATTGAAACTACCTTGTAATATATAGTAGTTTATCATTGAAAATACCTTATAATATAACGTAATATGCAGTGTATCATTGAAAATACCTTATAATAAAACGTAATATGCAGTGTACCATTGAAAATACCTTATAATATAACGTAATATGCAGTGTATCATTGAAAATACCTTATAATATATAGTAGTTTATCATTGAAAATACCTTATAATATAACGTAATATGCAGTGTATCATTGAAAATACCTTATGATATAACGTAATATGCAGTGTATCATTGAAAATACCTTATAATATAACGTAATATGCAGTGTATCATTGCAAATACCTTATAATATATCGTAATTTGTAGTGTATCATTGAAAATACCTTATAGTATAACGTAATATGCAGTGTATCATTGAAAATACCTTATAATAAAACGTAATATGCAGTGTATCATTGAAAATACCTTAGAATATATGGTAATTCTAGTCTATCAATGAAAATACCTTATAATACAACGTAATATTGCAGTGTATCATTGAAAATACCTTATAATATATCGTAATTTGTAGTGTATCATTGAAAATACCATATAGTATAACGTAATATGCAGTGCATCATTGAAAATACCTTATAATAAAACGTAATATGCAGTGTATCATTGAAAATACCTTATAATATAACGTAATATGCAGTGTATCATTGAAAATACCTTATAATATATCGTAATTTGTAGTGTATCATTGAAACTACCTTGTAATATATAGTAGTTTATCATTGAAAATACCTTATAATATAACGTAATATGCTGTGTATCATTGAAAATACCTTATAATAAAACGTAATATGCAGTGTATCATTGAAAATACCTTATAATATAACGTAATATGCAGTGTATCATTGAAAATACCTTATAATATAAGGTAATATGCAGTGTATCATTGAAAATACCTTATAATATATCGTAATTTGTAGTGTATCATTGAAAATACCTTATAATATATAGTAGTTTATCATTGATAATACCTTATAATATAACGTAATATGCAGTGTATCATTGAAAATACCTTATGATATAACGTAATATGCAGTGTATCATTGAAAATACCTTATAATATAACGTAATATGCAGTGTATCATTGAAAATACCTTATAATATATCGTAATTTGTAGTGTATCATTGAAAATACCATATAGTATAACGTAATATGCAGTGTATCATTGAAAATACCTTATAATATAACGTAATATGCAGTGTATCATTGAAAATACCTTATAATATATCGTAATTTGTAGTGTATCATTGAAAATACCTTATAGTATAACGTAATATGCAGTGTATCATTGAAAATACCTTATAATAAAACGTAATATGCAGTGTATCATTGAAAATACCTTAGAATATATGGTAATTCTAGTCTATCAATGAAAATACCTTATAATACAACGTAATATTGCAGTGTATCATTGAAAATACCTTATAATATATCGTAATTTGTAGTGTATCATTGAAAATACCATATAGTATAACGTAATATGCAGTGCATCATTGAAAATACCTTATAATAAAACGTAATATGCAGTGTATCATTGAAAATACCTTATAATATAACGTAATATGCAGTGTATCATTGAAAATACCTTATAATATATCGTAATTTGTAGTGTATCATTGAAACTACCTTGTAATATATAGTAGTTTATCATTGAAAATACCTTATAATATAACGTAATATGCTGTGTATCATTGAAAATACCTTATAATAAAACGTAATATGCAGTGTATCATTGAAAATACCTTATAATATAACGTAATATGCAGTGTATCATTGAAAATACCTTATAATATAACGTAATATGCAGTGTATCAGTGAAAATACCTTATAATATATCGTAATTTGTAGTGTATCATTGAAAATACCTTATAATATATAGTAGTTTATCATTGAAAATACCTTATAATATAACGTAATATGCAGTGTATCATTGAAAATACCTTATGATATAACGTAATATGCAGTGTATCATTGAAAATACCTTATAATATAACGTAATATGCAGTGTATCATTGAAAATACCTTATAATAAAACGTAATATGCAGTGCATCATTGAAAATACCTTATAATAAAACGTAATATGCAGTGTATCATTGAAAATACCTTATAATATAACGTAATATGCAGTGTATCATTGAAAATACCTTATAATATATCGTAATTTGTAGTGTATCATTGAAACTACCTTGTAATATATAGTAGTTTATCATTGAAAATACCTTATAATATAACGTAATATGCTGTGTATCATTGAAAATACCTTATAATAAAACGTAATATGCAGTGTATCATTGAAAATACCTTATAATATAACGTAATATGCAGTGTATCATTGAAAATACCTTATAATAAAACGTAATATGCAGTGTATCATTGAAAATACCTTAGAATATATGGTAATTCTAGTCTATCAATGAAAATACCTTATAATACAACGTAATATGCAGTGTATCATTGCAAATACCTTATAATATATCGTAATTTGTAGTGTATCATTGAAAATACCTTATAGTATAACGTAATATGCAGTGTATCATTGAAAATACCTTATAATAAAACGTAATATGCAGTGTATCATTGAAAATACCTTAGAATATATGGTAATTCTAGTCTATCAATGAAAATACCTTATAATACAACGTAATATTGCAGTGTATCATTGAAAATACCTTATAATATATCGTAATTTGTAGTGTATCATTGAAAATACCATATAGTATAACGTAATATGCAGTGCATCATTGAAAATACCTTATAATAAAACGTAATATGCAGTGTATCATTGAAAATACCTTATAATATAACGTAATATGCAGTGTATCATTGAAAATACCTTATAATATATCGTAATTTGTAGTGTATCATTGAAACTACCTTGTAATATATAGTAGTTTATCATTGAAAATACCTTATAATATAACGTAATATGCTGTGTATCATTGAAAATACCTTATAATAAAACGTAATATGCAGTGTATCATTGAAAATACCTTATAATATAACGTAATATGCAGTGTATCATTGAAAATACCTTATAATATAACGTAATATGCAGTGTATCAGTGAAAATACCTTATAATATATCGTAATTTGTAGTGTATCATTGAAAATACCTTATAATATATAGTAGTTTATCATTGATAATACCTTATAATATAACGTAATATGCAGTGTATCATTGTAAATACCTTATGATATAACATAATATGCAGTGTATCATTGAAAATACCTTATAATATAACGTAATATGCAGTGTATCATTGAAAATACCTTATAATATATCGTAATTTGTAGTGTATCATTGAAAATACCATATAGTATAACGTAATATGCAGTGTATCATTGAAAATACCTTATAATATAACGTAATATGCAGTGTATCATTGAAAATACCTTATAATATATCGTAATTTGTAGTGTATCATTGAAAATACCTTATAGTATAACGTAATATGCAGTGTATCATTGAAAATACCTTATAATAAAACGTAATATGCAGTGTATCATTGAAAATACCTTAGAATATATGGTAATTCTAGTCTATCAATGAAAATACCTTATAATACAACGTAATATTGCAGTGTATCATTGAAAATACCTTATAATATATCGTAATTTGTAGTGTATCATTGAAAATACCATATAGTATAACGTAATATGCAGTGCATCATTGAAAATACCTTATAATAAAACGTAATATGCAGTGTATCATTGAAAATACCTTATAATATAACGTAATATGCAGTGTATCATTGAAAATACCTTATAATATATCGTAATTTGTAGTGTATCATTGAAACTACCTTGTAATATATAGTAGTTTATCATTGAAAATACCTTATAATATAACGTAATATGCTGTGTATCATTGAAAATACCTTATAATAAAACGTAATATGCAGTGTATCATTGAAAATACCTTATAATATAACGTAATATGCAGTGTATCATTGAAAATACCTTATAATATAACGTAATATGCAGTGTATCAGTGAAAATACCTTATAATATATCGTAATTTGTAGTGTATCATTGAAAATACCTTATAATATATAGTAGTTTATCATTGAAAATACCTTATAATATAACGTAATATGCAGTGTATCATTGAAAATACCTTATGATATAACGTAATATGCAGTGTATCAGTGAAAATACCTTATAATATAACGTAATATGCAGTGTATCATTGCAAATACCTTATAATATATCGTAATTTGTAGTGTATCATTGAAAATACCTTATAGTATAACGTAATATGCAGTGTATCATTGAAAATACCTTATAATAAAACGTAATATGCAGTGTATCATTGAAAATACCTTAGAATATATGGTAATTCTAGTCTATCAATGAAAATACCTTATAATACAACGTAATATTGCAGCGTATCATTGAAAATACCTTATAATATATCGTAATTTGTAGTGTATCATTGAAAATACCATATAGTATAACGTAATATGCAGTGTATCATTGAAAATACCTTATGATATAACATAATATGCAGTGTATCATTGAAAATACCTTATAATATATCGTAATTTGTAGTGTATCATTGAAAATACCTTATAATATACAGTAGTTTATCATTGAGAATACCTTATAATATAACGTAATATGCAGTGTATCATTGAAGATACATTATAATATATGGTAATTTGTAGTGTATCAATGAAAATACCTTATAATATAACGTAATATGCAGTGTATCATTGAAAATACCTTATAATATAACGTAATATGCAGTGTACCATTGAAAATACCTTATAATATAACGTAATATGCAGTGTATCATTGAAAATACCTTATAATATAACGTAATATGCAGTGTATCAGTGAAAATACCTTATAATATATCGTAATTTGTAGTGTATCATTGAAAATACCTTATAATATATAGTAGTTTATCATTGAAAATACCTTATAATATAACGTAATATGCAGTGTATCATTGAAAATACCTTATAATATATGGTAATTCTAGTCTATCAATGAAAATACCTTATAATACAACGTAATATTGCAGTGTATCATTGAAAATACCTTATAATATATCGTAATTTGTAGTGTATCATTGAAAATACCATATAATATAACGTAATATGCAGTGCATCATTGAAAATACCTTATAATAAAACGTAATATGCAGTGTATCATTGAAAATACCTTATAATATAACGTAATATGCAGTGTATCATTGAAAATACCTTATAATATATCGTAATTTGTAGTGTATCATTGAAACTACCTTGTAATATATAGTAGTTTATCATTGAAAATACCTTATAATAAAACGTAATATGCAGTGTATCATTGAAAATACCTTATAATATAACGTAATATGCAGTGTATCATTGAAAATACCTTATAATATATGGTAATTTGTAGTGTATCATTGAAACTACCTTGTAATATATAGTAGTTTATCATTGAAAATACCTTATAATATAACGTAATATGCTGTGTATCATTGAAAATACCTTATAATAAAACGTAATATGCAGTGTACCATTGAAAATACCTTATAATATAACGTAATATGCAGTGTATCATTGAAAATACCTTATAATATATAGTAGTTTATCATTGAAAATACCTTATAATATAACGTAATATGCAGTGTATCATTGAAAATACCTTATGATATAACGTAATATGCAGTGTATCATTGAAAATACCTTATAATATAACGTAATATGCAGTGTATCATTGCAAATACCTTATAATATATCGTAATTTGTAGTGTATCATTGAAAATACCTTATAGTATAACGTAATATGCAGTGTATCATTGAAAATACCTTATAATAAAACGTAATATGCAGTGTATCATTGAAAATACCTTAGAATATATGGTAATTCTAGTCTATCAATGAAAATACCTTATAATACAACGTAATATTGCAGTGTATCATTGAAAATACCTTATAATATATCGTAATTTGTAGTGTATCATTGAAAATACCATATAGTATAACGTAATATGCAGTGCATCATTGAAAATACCTTATAATAAAACGTAATATGCAGTGTATCATTGAAAATACCTTATAATATAACGTAATATGCAGTGTATCATTGAAAATACCTTATAATATATCGTAATTTGTAGTGTATCATTGAAACTACCTTGTAATATATAGTAGTTTATCATTGAAAATACCTTATAATATAACGTAATATGCTGTGTATCATTGAAAATACCTTATAATAAAACGTAATATGCAGTGTATCATTGAAAATACCTTATAATATAACGTAATATGCAGTGTATCATTGAAAATACCTTATAATATAACGTAATATGCAGTGTATCAGTGAAAATACCTTATAATATATCGTAATTTGTAGTGTATCATTGAAAATACCTTATAATATATAGTAGTTTATCATTGATAATACCTTATAATATAACGTAATATGCAGTGTATCATTGAAAATACCTTATGATATAACGTAATATGCAGTGTATCATTGAAAATACCTTATAATATAACGTAATATGCAGTGTATCATTGCAAATACCTTATAATATATCGTAATTTGTAGTGTATCATTGAAAATACCATATAGTATAACGTAATATGCAGTGTATCATTGAAAATACCTTATAATATAACGTAATATGCAGTGTATCATTGCAAATACCTTATAATATATCGTAATTTGTAGTGTATCATTGAAAATACCTTATAGTATAACGTAATATGCAGTGTATCATTGAAAATACCTTATAATAAAACGTAATATGCAGTGTATCATTGAAAATACCTTAGAATATATGGTAATTCTAGTCTATCAATGAAAATACCTTATAATACAACGTAATATTGCAGTGTATCATTGAAAATACCTTATAATATATCGTAATTTGTAGTGTATCATTGAAAATACCATTTAGTATAACGTAATATGCAGTGCATCATTGAAAATACCTTATAATAAAACGTAATATGCAGTGTATCATTGAAAATACCTTATAATATAACGTAATATGCAGTGTATCATTGAAAATACCTTATAATATATCGTAATTTGTAGTGTATCATTGAAACTACCTTGTAATATATAGTAGTTTATCATTGAAAATACCTTATAATATAACGTAATATGCTGTGTATCATTGCAAATACCTTATAATATATCGTAATTTGTAGTGTATCATTGAAAATACCTTATAATATAACGTAATATGCAGTGTATCATTGAAAATACCTTATAATATAACGTAATATGCAGTGTATCATTGAAAATACCTTAGAATATATGGTAATTCTAGTCTATCAATGAAAATACCTTATAATACAACGTAATATTGCAGTGTATCATTGAAAATACCTTATAATATATCGTAATTTGTAGTGTATCATTGAAAATACCATATAGTATAACGTAATATGCAGTGTATCATTGAAAATACCTTATAATATAACGTAATATGCAGTGTATCATTGAAAATACCTTATAATATATCGTAATTTGTAGTGTATCATTGAAAATACCTTATAGTATAACGTAATATGCAGTGTATCATTGAAAATACCTTATAATAAAACGTAATATGCAGTGTATCATTGAAAATACCTTAGAATATATGGTAATTCTAGTCTTTCAATGAAAATACCTTATAATACAACGTAATATTGCAGTGTATCATTGAAAATACCTTATAATATATCGTAATTTGTAGTGTATCATTGAAAATACCATATAGTATAACGTAATATGCAGTGCATCATTGAAAATACCTTATAATAAAACGTAATATGCAGTGTATCATTGAAAATACCTTATAATATATAGTAGTTTATCATTGAAAATACCTTATAATATAACGTAATATTGCAGTGTATCATTGAAAATACCTTATAATATATCGTAATTTGTAGTGTATCATTGAAAATACCATATAGTATAACGTAATATGCAGTGCATCATTGAAAATACCTTATAATAAAACGTAATATGCAGTGTATCATTGAAAATACCTTATAATATAACGTAATATGCAGTGTATCATTGAAAATACCTTATAATATATCGTAATTTGTAGTGTATCATTGAAACTACCTTGTAATATATAGTAGTTTATCATTGAAAATACCTTATAATATAACGTAATATGCTGTGTATCATTGAAAATACCTTATAATAAAACGTAATATGCAGTGTATCATTGAAAATACCTTATAATATAACGTAATATGCAGTGTATCATTGAAAATACCTTATAATATAACGTAATATGCAGTGTATCATTGAAAATACCTTATAATATATCGTAATTTGTAGTGTATCATTGAAAATACCTTATAATATATAGTAGTTTATCATTGAAAATACCTTATAATATAACGTAATATGCAGTGTATCATTGAAAATACCTTATGATATAACGTAATATGCAGTGTATCATTGAAAATACCTTATAATATAACGTAATATGCAGTGTATCATTGCAAATACCTTATAATATATCGTAATTTGTAGTGTATCATTGAAAATACCTTATAGTATAACGTAATATGCAGTGTATCATTGAAAATACCTTATAATAAAACGTAATATGCAGTGTATCATTGAAAATACCTTAGAATATATGGTAATTCTAGTCTATCAATGAAAATACCTTATAATACAACGTAATATTGCAGCGTATCATTGAAAATACCTTATAATATATCGTAATTTGTAGTGTATCATTGAAAATACCATATAGTATAACGTAATATGCAGTGTATCATTGAAAATACCTTATGATATAACATAATATGCAGTGTATCATTGAAAATACCTTATAATATATCGTAATTTGTAGTGTATCATTGAAAATACCTTATAATATACAGTAGTTTATCATTGAGAATACCTTATAATATAACGTAATATGCAGTGTATCATTGAAGATACATTATAATATATGGTAATTTGTAGTGTATCAATGAAAATACCTTATAATATAACGTAATATGCAGTGTATCATTGAAAATACCTTATAATATAACGTAATATGCAGTGTACCATTGAAAATACCTTATAATATAACGTAATATGCAGTGTATCATTGAAAATACCTTATAATATAACGTAATATGCAGTGTATCAGTGAAAATACCTTATAATATATCGTAATTTGTAGTGTATCATTGAAAATACCTTATAATATATAGTAGTTTATCATTGAAAATACCTTATAATATAACGTAATATGCAGTGTATCATTGAAAATACCTTATGATATATGGTAATTCTAGTCTATCAATGAAAATACCTTATAATACAACGTAATATTGCAGTGTATCATTGAAAATACCTTATAATATATCGTAATTTGTAGTGTATCATTGAAAATACCATATAGTATAACGTAATATGCAGTGCATCATTGAAAATACCTTATAATAAAACGTAATATGCAGTGTATCATTGAAAATACCTTATAATATAACGTAATATGCAGTGTATCATTGAAAATACCTTATAATATATCGTAATTTGTAGTGTATCATTGAAACTACCTTGTAATATATAGTAGTTTATCATTGAAAATACCTTATAATATAACGTAATATGCTGTGTATCATTGAAAATACCTTATAATAAAACGTAATATGCAGTGTATCATTGAAAATACCTTATAATATAACGTAATATGCAGTGTATCATTGAAAATACCTTATAATATATAGTAGTTTATCATTGAAAATACCTTATAATATAACGTAATATGCAGTGTATCATTGAAAATACCTTATGATATAACGTAATATGCAGTGTATCATTGAAAATACCTTATAATATAACGTAATATGCAGTGTATCATTGCAAATACCTTATAATATATATGGTAATTTGTAGTGTATCATTGAAAATACCTTATAGTATAACGTAATATGCAGTGTATCATTGAAAATACCTTATAATAAAACGTAATATGCAGTGTATCATTGAAAATACCTTAGAATATATGGTAATTCTAGTCTATCAATGAAAATACCTTATAATACAACGTAATATTGCAGTGTATCATTGAAAATACCTTATAATATATCGTAATTTGTAGTGTATCATTGAAAATACCATATAGTATAACGTAATATGCAGTGTATCATTGAAAATACCTTATAATATAACGTAATATGCAGTGTATCATTGAAAATACCTTATAATATATCGTAATTTGTAGTGTATCATTGAAAATACCTTATAGTATAACGTAATATGCAGTGTATCATTGAAAATACCTTATAATAAAACGTAATATGCAGTGTATCATTGAAAATACCTTAGAATATATGGTAATTCTAGTCTTTCAATGAAAATACCTTATAATACAACGTAATATTGCAGTGTATCATTGAAAATACCTTATAATATATCGTAATTTGTAGTGTATCATTGAAAATACCATATAGTATAACGTAATATGCAGTGCATCATTGAAAATACCTTATAATAAAACGTAATATGCAGTGTATCATTGAAAATACCTTATAATATAACGTAATATGCAGTGTATCATTGAAAATACCTTATAATATAACGTAATATGCAGTGTATCAGTGAAAATACCTTATAATATATCGTAATTTGTAGTGTATCATTGAAAATACCTTATAATATATCGTAATTTGTAGTGTATCATTGAAAATACCTTATAATATATAGTAGTTTATCATTGAAAATACCTTATAATATAACGTAATATGCAGTGTATCATTGAAAATACCTTATGATATAACGTAATATGCAGTGCATCATTGAAAATACCTTATAATATAACGTAATATGCAGTGTATCATTGCAAATACCTTATAATATATCGTAATTTGTAGTGTATCATTGAAAATACCTTATAGTAGAACATAATATGCAGTGTATCATTGAAAATACCTTATAATATGACGTAATATGCTGTGTATCATTGAAAATACCTTATAATAAAACGTAATATGCAGTGTATCATTGAAAATACCTTATAATATAAAGTAATATGCAGTGTATCATTGAAAATACCTTATAATATATCGTAATTTGTAGTGTATCATTGAAACTACCTTGTAATATATAGTAGTTTATCATTGAAAATACCTTATAATATGACGTAATATGCTGTGTATCATTGAAAATACCTTATAATAAAACGTAATATGCAGTGTATCATTGAAAATACCTTATAATATAACGTAATATGCAGTGTATCATTGAAAATACCTTATAATGTAACGTAATATGCCGTGTATCATTGAAAATACCTTATAATATAACGTAATATGCTGTGTATCATTGAAAATACCTTATAATAAAACGTAATATGCAGTGTATCATTGAAAATACCTTATAATATAACGTAATATGCCGTGTATCATTGAAAATACCTTATGATATAACGTAATATGCAGTGTATCAGTGAAAATACCTTATAATATATCGTAATTTGTAGTGTATCATTGAAAATACCTTACAATATATAGTAGTTTATCATTGAAAATACCTTATAATATAACGTAATATGCAGTGTATCATTGAAAATACCTTAGAATATATGGTAATTCTAGTCTATCAATAAAAATACCTTATAAAATAACGCAATATGCAGTGTATCATTGAAAATACCTTATAATATAACGTAATATGCAGTGTATCATTGATAATACCTTATAATATAACGTAATATGCAGTGTATCATTGAAAATACCTTATATTAAAACGTAATATGCAGTGTATCATTGAAAATACCTTATAATATAACGTAATATGCAGTGTACCATTGAAAATACCTTATAATATAACGTAATATGCAGTGTATCATTGAAAATACCTTATAATATAAGGTAATATGCAGTGTATCATTGAAAATACCTTAGAATATATGGTAATTCTAGTCTATCAATGAAAATACCTTATAATATAACGTAATATGCAGTGTATCATTGGAAATACCTAATAATTAAACGTAATATGCAGTGTATCAGTGAAAATACCTTATAATATATCGTAATTTGTAGTGTATCATTGAAAATACCTTATAATATATAGTAGTTTATCATTGAAAATACCTTATAATATAACGTAATATGCTGTGTATCATTGAAAATACCTTATAATATATCGTAATTTGTAGTGTATCATTGAAAATACCTTATAATATAACGTAATATGCAGTGTATCATTGAAAATACCTTATAATATATCGTAATTTGTAGTGTATCATTGAAAATACCTTATAGTATAACGTAATATGCAGTGCATCATTGATAATACCTTATAATATAACGTAATATGCAGTGTATCATTGAAAATACCGTATAATATAACGTAATATGCTGTGTATCATTGAAAATACCTTAGAATATATGCTAATTCTAGTCTATCAATGAAAATACCTTATAATATAACGTAATATGCAGTGTATCAGTGAAAATACCTTATAATATATCGTAATTTGTAGTGTATCATTGAAAATACCTTATAATATATAGTAGTTTATCATTGAAAATACCTTATAATATAACGTAATATGCTGTGTATCATTGAAAATACCTTATAATATAACGTAATATGCAGTGTATCATTGAAAATACCTTATAATATATCGTAATTTGTAGTGTATCATTGAAAATACCTTATAGTATAACGTAATATGCAGTGCATCATTGATAATACCTTATAATATATCGTAATTTGTAGTGTATCATTGAAAATACCTTATAATATATCGTAATTTGTAGTGTATCATTGAAAATACCTTATAATATATAGTAGTTTATCATTGAAAATACCTTATAATATAACGTAATATGCAGTGTATCATTGAAAATACCTTATGATATAACGTAATATGCAGTGCATCATTGAAAATACCTTATAATATAACGTAATATGCAGTGTATCATTGCAAATACCTTATAATATATCGTAATTTGTAGTGTATCATTGAAAATACCTTATAGTATAACGTAATATGCAGTGTATCATTGAAAATACCTTATAATAAAACGTAATATGCAGTGTATCATTGAAAATACCTTAGAATATATGGTAATTCTAGTCTATCAATGAAAATACCTTATAATACAACGTAATATTGCAGTGTATCATTGAAAATACCTTATAATATATCGTAATTTGTAGTGTATCATTGAAAATACCATATAGTATAACGTAATATGCAGTGTATCATTGAAAATACCTTAGAATATATGGTAATTCTAGTCTATCAATGAAAATACCTTATAATACAACGTAATATTGCAGTGTATCATTGAAAATACCTTATAATATAACGTAATATGCAGTGTATCATTGAAAATACCTTATAATGTAACGTAATATGCCGTGTATCATTGAAAATACCTTATGATATAACGTAATATGCAGTGTATCATTGAAAATACCTTATAATATAAAGTAATATGCAGTGTATCATTGAAAATACCTTATAATATATCGTAATTTGTAGTGTATCATTGAAACTACCTTGTAATATATAGTAGTTTATCATTGAAAATACCTTATAATATGACGTAATATGCTGTGTATCATTGAAAATACCTTATAATAAAACGTAATATGCAGTGCATCATTGAAAATACCTTATAATATAACGTAATATGCAGTGTATCATTGCAAATACCTTATAATATATCGTAATTTGTAGTGTATCATTGAAAATACCTTATAGTAGAACATAATATGCAGTGTATCATTGAAAATACCTTATAATGTAACGTAATATGCCGTGTATCATTGAAAATACCTTATGATATAACGTAATATGCAGTGTATCATTGAAAATACCTTATAATATAAAGTAATATGCAGTGTATCATTGAAAATACCTTATAATATATCGTAATTTGTAGTGTATCATTGAAACTACCTTGTAATATATAGTAGTTTATCATTGAAAATACCTTATAATATGACGTAATATGCTGTGTATCATTGAAAATACCTTATAATAAAACGTAATATGCAGTGTATCATTGAAAATACCTTATAATATAAAGTAATATGCAGTGTATCATTGAAAATACCTTATAATATATCGTAATTTGTAGTGTATCATTGAAACTACCTTGTAATATATAGTAGTTTATCATTGAAAATACCTTATAATATGACGTAATATGCTGTGTATCATTGAAAATACCTTATAATAAAACGTAATATGCAGTGTATCATTGAAAATACCTTATAATATAACGTAATATGCAGTGTATCATTGAAAATACCTTATAATGTAACGTAATATGCCGTGTATCATTGAAAATACCTTATAATATAACGTAATATGCTGTGTATCATTGAAAATACCTTATAATAAAACGTAATATGCAGTGTATCATTGAAAATACCTTATAATATAACGTAATATGCCGTGTATCATTGAAAATACCTTATGATATAACGTAATATGCAGTGTATCAGTGAAAATACCTTATAATATATCGTAATTTGTAGTGTATCATTGAAAATACCTTACAATATATAGTAGTTTATCATTGAAAATACCTTATAATATAACGTAATATGCAGTGTATCATTGAAAATACCTTAGAATATATGGTAATTCTAGTCTATCAATAAAAATACCTTATAATATAACGTAATATGCAGTGTATCAGTGAAAATACCTTATAATATATCGTAATTTGTAGTGTATCATTGAAAATACCTTATAATATATAGTAGTTTATCATTGAAAATACCTTATAATATAACGTAATATGCTGTGTATCGTTGAAAATACCTTATAATATATCGTAATTTTTTAGTGTATCATTGAAAATACCTAATAATATGACGTAATATGCAGTGTATCATTGAAAATACCTTATAATATAACGTAATATGCAGTGTATCATTGAAAATACATTATAATATAACGTAATATGCAGTGTATCATTGAAAATACCTTATAATATATCGTAATTTGTAGTGTATCATTGAAAATACCTTATAATATAACGTAATATGCAGTGTATCATTGAAAATACCTTATAATATAACGTAATTTGTAGTGTATCATTGAAAATACCTTATAATATATAGTAGTTTATCATTGAGAATACGTTATAATATAACGTAATATGCAGTGTATCATTGAAGATACCTTATAATATATGGTAATTTGTAGTGTATCAATGAAAATACCTTATAATATAACGTAATATGCAGTGTATCATTGAAAATACCTTATAATATAACGTAATATGCCGTGTATCATTGAAAATACCTTATGATATAACGTAATATGCAGTGTATCATTGAAAATACCTTATAATATAAAGTAATATGCAGTGTATCATTGAAAATACCTTATAATATATCGTAATTTGTAGTGTATCATTGAAACTACCTTGTAATATATAGTAGTTTATCAATGAAAATACCTTATAATATGACGTAATATGCTGTGTATCATTGAAAATACCTTATAATAAAACGTAATATGCAGTGTATCATTGAAAATACCTTATAATATAACGTAATATGCAGTGTATCATTGAAAATACCTTATAATATAACGTAATATGCAGTGTATCAGTGAAAATACCTTATAATATATCGTAATTTGTAGTGTATCATTGAAAATACCTTATAATATATAGTAGTTTATCATTGAAAATACCTTATAATATAACGTAATATGCAGTGTATCATTGAAAATACCTTACAATATGACGTAATATGCAGTGTATCATTGAAAATACCTTATAATATAACGTAATATGCAGTGTATCATTGGAAATACCTTATAATATATCGTAATTTTTTAGTGTATCATTGAAAATACCTAATAATATAACGTAATATGCAGTGTATCATCGAAAATACCTTATAATAAAACGTAATATGCAGTGTATCATTGAAAATACCTTATAATATAACGTAATATGCAGTGTATCATCGAAAATACCTTATAATAAAACGTAATATGCAGTGTATCATTGAAAATACCTTATAATTTAACGTAATATGCAGTGTATCATTGAAAATACCTTAGAATATATGGTAATTCTAGTCTATCAATGAAAATACCTTATAATATAACGTAATATGCAGTGTATCATTCAAAATACCTTATAATATAACGTAATATGCAGTGTAACATTGGAAATACCTTATACTATATCGTAATTTGTAGTGTATCATTGAAAATACCTTATAATATATGGTAATTTGTAGTGTATCAATGAAAATACCTTATAATATAACGTAATATGCAGTGTATCATTGAAAATACCTTATAATATAACGTAATATGCAGTGTATCATTGAAAATACATTATAATATAACGTAATATGCGGTGTATCATTGAAAATACCTTATAATATAACGTAATATGCAGTGTATCATTGAAAATACCTTACAATATGACGTAATATGCAGTGTATCATTGAAAATACCTTATAATATAACGTAATATGCAGTGTATCATTGGAAATACCTTATAATATATCGTAATTTTTTAGTGTATCATTGAAAATACCTAATAATATAACGTAATATGCAGTGTATCATCGAAAATACCTTATAATAAAACGTAATATGCAGTGTATCATTGAAAATACCTTATAATATAACGTAATATGCAGTGTATCATTGAAAATACCTTATAATATAACGTAATATGCAGTGTATCATTGAAAATACCTTATAATATAACGTAATATGCAGTGTATCATTGGAAATACCTGAGAATATATGGTAATTCTAGTCTATCAATGAAAATACCTTATAATATAACGTAATATGCAGTGTATCAGTGAAAATACCTTATAATATATCGTAATTTGTAGTGTATCATTGAAAATACCTTATAATATATAGTAGTTTATCATTGAAAATACCTTATAATATAACGTAATATGCAGTGTATCATTGAAAATACCTTAGAATATATGGTAATTCTAGTCTATCAAAGAAAATACCTTATAAAATAACGCAATATGCAGTGTATCATTGAAAATACCTTATAATATAACGTAATATGCAGTGTATCATTCATAATACCTTATAATATAACGTAATATGCAGTGTATCAGTGAAAATACCTTATAATATATCGTAATTTGTAGTGTATCATTGAAAATACCTTATAATATATAGTAGTTTATCATTGAAAATACCTTATAATATAACGTAATATGCAGTGTATCATTGAAAATACATTATAATATAACGTAATATGCAGTGTATCATTGAAAATACCTTAGAATATATGGTAATTCTAGTCTATCAATGAAAATACCTTATAATATAACGTAATATGCAGTGTATCATTGAAAATACCTTAGAATATATGGTAATTCTAGTCTATCAATGAAAATACCTTTTAATATAACGTAATATGCAGTGTATCATTCAAAATACCTTATAATATAACGTAATATGCAGTGTATCATTGGAAATACCTTATACTATATCGTAATTTGTAGTGTATCATTGAAAATACCTTATAATATATGGTAATTTGTAGTGTATCAATGAAAATACCTTATAATATAACGTAATATGCAGTGTATCATTGAAAATACCTTATAATATAACGTAATATGCAGTGTATCATTGAAAATACCTTATAATATATAGTAGTTTATCATTGAAAATACCTTATAATATAACGTAACATTCTGTGTATCATTGAAAATACCTTATAATATAACGTAATATGCAGTGTATCATTGAAAATACCTTATAATATAACGCAATATGCAGTGTATCATTCAAAATACCTTATAATATAACGTAATATGCAGTGTATCATTGGAAATACCTTATAATATAACGTAATATGCAGTGTATCATTGAAAATTCCTTATAATATAACGTAATATGCAGAGTATCATTGGAAATACCTTATAATATATCGTAATTTTTTAGTGTATCATTGAAAATACCTTATAATATAACGTAATATGCAGTGTATCATTGAAAATACCTTATAATATAACGTAATATGCAGTGTATCATTGAAAATACCTTAGAATATATGGTAATTCTAGTCTATCAATGAAAATACCTTATAATATAACGTAATATGCAGTGTATCATTCAAAATACCTTATAATATAACGTAATATGCAGTGTATCATTGGAAATACCTTATACTATATCGTAATTTGTAGTGTATCATTGAAAATACCTTATAATATATGGTAATTTGTAGTGTATCAATGAAAATACCTTATAATATAACGTAATATGCAGTGTATCATTGAAAATACCTTATTATTTAACGTAATATGCAGTGTATCATTGAAAATACCTTATAATATAACGTAATATGCAGTGTATCATTGAAAATACCTTATAATATATAGTAGTTTATCATTGAAAATACCTTATAATATAACGTAACATTCTGTGTATCATTGAAAATACCTTATAATATAACGTAATATGCAGTGTATCATTGAAAATACCTTATAATATAACGTAATATGCAGTGTATCATTGAAAATACCTTATAATATAACGTAATATGCAGTGTATCATTGAAAATACCTTATAATATAACGTAATATGCAGTGTATCATTGAAAATACCTTATAATATAACGTAATATGCAGTGTATCATTGAAAATACCTTGTAATATATCGTAATTTGTAGTGTATCATTGAAAATACCTTATAATATATAGTAGTTTATCATTGAAAATACCTTATTATAAAACGTAATATTCTGTGTATCATTGAAAATACCTTATAATATAACGTAATATGCAGTGTATCATTGAAAATACCTTATAATTTAACGTAATATGCAGTGTATCATTGAAAATACCTTATAATATATTGTAGTTTATCATTGAAAATACCTTATAATATAACGTAATATTCTGTGTATCTTTGAAAATACCTTATAATATAACGTAATATTCTGTGTATCATTGAAAATACCTTATAATATAACGTAATATGCAGTGTATCATTGAAAATACCTTATAATATAACGTAATATGCAGTGTATCATTGAAAATACCTTGTAATATATCGTAATTTGTAGTGTATCATTGAAAATACCTTATAATATATAGTAGTTTATCATTGAAAATACCTTATTATAAAACGTAATATTCTGTGTATCATTGAAAATACCTTATAATATAACGTAATATGCAGTGTATCATTGAAAATACCTTATAATATGACGTAATATGCAGTGTATCATTGAAAATACCTTATAATATAACGTAATATGCAGTGTATCATTGGAAATACCTTATAATATATCGTAATTTTTTAGTGTATCATTGAAAATACCTAATAATATAACGTAATATGCAGTGTAACATCGAAAATACCTTATAATAAAACGTAATATGCAGTGTATCATTGGAAATACCTTATAATATAACGTAATATGCAGTGTATCATTGAAAATACCTTATAATATAACGTAATATGCAGTGTATCATTGAAAATACCTTATAATATAACGTAATATGCAATGTATCATTGGAAATACCTTAGAATATATGGTAATTCTAGGCTATCAATGAAAATACCTTATAATATAACGTAATATGCAGTGTATCATTGAAAATACCTTATAATATAACGCAATATGCAGTGTATCATTCAAAATACCTTATAATATAACGTAATATGCAGTGTATCATTGGAAATACCTTATACTATATCGTAATTTGTAGTGTATCATTGAAAATACCTTATAATATATCGTAATTTGTAGTGTATCATTGAAAATACCATATAGTATAACGTAATATGCAGTGCATCATTGAAAATACCTTATAATATAACGTAATATGCAGTGTATCATTGAAAATACCTTATAATATAACGTAATATGCCGTGTATCATTGAAAATACCTTATGATATAACGTAATATGCAGTGTATCATTGAAAATACCTTATAATATAACGTAATATGCAGTGTATCATTGAAAATACCTTATGATATAACGTAATATGCAGTGTATCGTTGAAAGTACCTTATGATATAACGTAATATGCAGTGTATCATTGAAAATACCTTATAATATAACGTAATATGCAGTGTATCATTGAAAATACCTTGTAATATATCGTAATTTGTAGTGTATCGTTGAAAATACCTTATAATATATAGTAGTTTATCATTGAAAATACCTTATTATAAAACGTAATATTCTGTGTATCATTGAAAATACCTTATAATATAACGTAATATGCAGTGTATCATTGAAAATACCTTATAATATGACGTAATATGCAGTGTATCATTGAAAATACCTTATAATATAACGTAATATGCAGTGTATCATTGGAAATACCTTATAATATAACGTAATATGCAGTGTATCATTGAAAATTCCTTATAATATAACGTAATATGCAGAGTATCATTGGAAATACCTTATAATATATCGTAATTTTTTAGTGTATCATTGAAAATACCTTATAATATAACGGAATATGCAGAGTATCATTGGAGATACCTTATAATATATCGTAATTTTTTAGTGTATCATTGAAAATACCTTATAATATAACGTAACATTCTGTGTATCATTGAAAATACCTTATAATATAACGTAATATGCAGTGTATCATTGAAAATACCTTATAATATAACGTAATATGCAGTGTATCATTGAAAATACCTTATAATATAACGTAATATGCAGTGTATCATTGAAAATACCTTAGAATATATGGTAATTCTAGTCTATCAATGAAAATACCTTATAATATAACGTAATATGCAGTGTATCATTCAAAATACCTTATAATATAACGTAATATGCAGTGTATCATTGGAAATACCTTATACTATATCGTAATTTGTAGTGTATCATTGAAAATACCTTATAATATATGGTAATTTGTAGTGTATCAATGAAAATACCTTATAATATAACGTAATATGCAGTGTATCATTGAAAATACCTTATAATATAACGTAATATGCAGTGTATCATTGAAAATACCTTATAATATAACGTAATATGCAGTGTATCATTGAAAATACCTTATAATATAACGTAATATGCAGTGTATCATTGAAAATACCTTATAATATAACGTAATATGCAATGTATCATTGGAAATACCTTAGAATATATGGTAATTCTAGGCTATCAATGAAAATACCTTATAATATAACGTAATATGCAGTGTATCATTGAAAATTCCTTATAATATAACGTAATATGCAGAGTATCATTGGAAATACCTTATAATATATCGTAATTTTTTAGTGTATCATTGAAAATACCTTATAATATAACGTAATATGCAGAGTATCATTGGAAATACCTTATAATATATCGTAATTTTTTAGTGTATCATTGAAAATACCTAATAATATAACGTAATATGCAGTGTATCATCGAAAATACCTTATAATAAAACGTAATATGCAGTGTATCATTGAAAATACCTTATAATTTAACGTAATATGCAGTGTATCATTGAAAATACCTTATAATATATTGTAGTTTATCATTGAAAATACCTTATAATATAACGTAATATTCTGTGTATCTTTGAAAATACCTTATAATATAACGTAATATGCAGTGTATCATTGAAAATACCTTATAATATAACATAATATGCAGTGTATCATTGAAAATACCTTGTAATATATCGTAATTTGTAGTGTATCATTGAAAATACCTTATAATATATAGTAGTTTATCATTGAAAATACCTTATTATAAAACGTAATATTCTGTGTATCATTGAAAATACCTTATAATATAACGTAATATGCAGTGTATCATTGAAAATACCTTATAATATGACGTAATATGCAGTGTATCATTGAAAATACCTTATAATATAACGTAATATGCAGTGTATCATTGGAAATACCTTATAATATATCGTAATTTTTTAGTGTATCATTGAAAATACCTAATAATATAACGTAATTTGTAGTGTATCATTGAAAATACCTTATAGTATAACGTAATATGCAGTGTATCATTGAAAATACCTTATAATATAACGTAATATGCAGTGTATCATTGAAAATACCTTATAATATATAGTAGTTTATGATTGAAAATACCTTATAATATAACGTAACATTCTGTGTATCATTGAAAATACCTTATAATATAACGTAATATGCAGTGTATCATTGAAAATACCTTATAATATAACGTAATATGCAGTGTATCATTGAAAATACCTTATAATATAACGTAATATGCAATGTATCATTGGAAATACCTTAGAATATATGGTAATTCTAGGCTATCAATGAAAATACCTTATAATATAACGTAATATGCAGTGTATCATTGAAAATTCCTTATAATATAACGTAATATGCAGAGTATCATTGGAAATACCTTATAATATATCGTAATTTTTTAGTGTATCATTGAAAATACCTTATAATATAACGTAATATGCAGAGTATCATTGGAAATACCTTATAATATATCGTAATTTTTTAGTGTATCATTGAAAATACCTAATAATATAACGTAATATGCAGTGTATCATCGAAAATACCTTATAATAAAACGTAATATGCAGTGTATCATTGAAAATACCTTATAATTTAACGTAATATGCAGTGTATCATTGAAAATACCTTATAATATATTGTAGTTTATCATTGAAAATACCTTATAATATAACGTAATATTCTGTGTATCTTTGAAAATACCTTATAATATAACGTAATATGCAGTGTATCATTGAAAATACCTTATAATATAACGTAATATGCAGTGTATCATTGAAAATACCTTGTAATATATCGTAATTTGTAGTGTATCATTGAAAATACCTTATAATATATAGTAGTTTATCATTGAAAATACCTTATTATAAAACGTAATATTCTGTGTATCATTGAAAATACCTTATAATATAACGTAATATGCAGTGTATCATTGAAAATACCTTATAATATGACGTAATATGCAGTGTATCATTGAAAATACCTTATAATATAACGTAATATGCAGTGTATCATTGGAAATACCTTATAATATATCGTAATTTTTTAGTGTATCATTGAAAATACCTAATAATATAACGTAATTTGTAGTGTATCATTGAAAATACCTTATAGTATAACGTAATATGCAGTGTATCATTGAAAATACCTTATAATAAAACGTAATATGCAGTGTATCATTGAAAATACCTTAGAATATATGGTAATTCTAGTCTATCAATGAAAATACCTTATAATACAACGTAATATTGCAGTGTATCATTGAAAATACCTTATAATATATCGTAATTTGTAGTGTATCATTGAAAATACCATATAGTATAACGTAATATGCAGTGCATCATTGAAAATACCTTATAATAAAACGTAATATGCAGTGTATCATTGAAAATACCTTATAATATAACGTAATATGCAGTGTATCATTGAAAATACCTTATAATATAACGTAATATGCAGTGTATCAGTGAAAATACCTTATAATATATCGTAATTTGTAGTGTATCATTGAAAATACCTTATAATATAACGTAATATGCAGTGTATCATTGAAAATACCTTGTAATATATCGTAATTTGTAGTGTATCGTTGAAAATACCTTATAATATATAGTAGTTTATCATTGAAAATACCTTATTATAAAACGTAATATTCTGTGTATCATTGAAAATACCTTATAATATAACGTAATATGCAGTGTATCATTGAAAATACCTTATAATATGACGTAATATGCAGTGTATCATTGAAAATACCTTATAATATAACGTAATATGCAGTGTATCATTGGAAATACCTTATAATATAACGTAATATGCAGTGTATCATTGAAAATTCCTTATAATATAACGTAATATGCAGAGTATCATTGGAAATACCTTATAATATATCGTAATTTTTTAGTGTATCATTGAAAATACCTTATAATATAACGGAATATGCAGAGTATCATTGGAGATACCTTATAATATATCGTAATTTTTTAGTGTATCATTGAAAATACCTTATAATATAACGTAACATTCTGTGTATCATTGAAAATACCTTATAATATAACGTAATATGCAGTGTATCATTGAAAATACCTTATAATATAACGTAATATGCAGTGTATCATTGAAAATACCTTATAATATAACGTAATATGCAGTGTATCATTGAAAATACCTTAGAATATATGGTAATTCTAGTCTATCAATGAAAATACCTTATAATATAACGTAATATGCAGTGTATCATTCAAAATACCTTATAATATAACGTAATATGCAGTGTATCATTGGAAATACCTTATACTATATCGTAATTTGTAGTGTATCATTGAAAATACATTATAATATATGGTAATTTGTAGTGTATCAATGAAAATACCTTATAATATAACGTAATATGCAGTGTATCATTGAAAATACCTTATAATATAACGTAATATGCAGTGTATCATTGAAAATACCTTATAATATAACGTAATATGCAGTGTATCATTGAAAATACCTTATAATATATAGTAGTTTATCATTGAAAATACCTTATAATATAACGTAACATTCTGTGTATCATTGAAAATACCTTATAATATAACGTAATATGCAGTGTATCATTGAAAATACCTTATAATATAACGTAATATGCAGTGTATCATTGAAAATACCTTATAATATAACGTAATATGCAATGTATCATTGGAAATACCTTAGAATATATGGTAATTCTAGGCTATCAATGAAAATACCTTATAATATAACGTAATATGCAGTGTATCATTGAAAATTCCTTATAATATAACGTAATATGCAGAGTATCATTGGAAATACCTTATAATATATCGTAATTTTTTTAGTGTATCATTGAAAATACCTTATAATATAACGTAATATGCAGAGTATCATTGGAAATACCTTATAATATATCGTAATTTTTTAGTGTATCATTGAAAATACCTAATAATATAACGTAATATGCAGTGTATCATCGAAAATACCTTATAATAAAACGTAATATGCAGTGTATCATTGAAAATACCTTATAATTTAACGTAATATGCAGTGTATCATTGAAAATACCTTATAATATATTGTAGTTTATCATTGAAAATACCTTATAATATAACGTAATATTCTGTGTATCTTTGAAAATACCTTATAATATAACGTAATATTCTGTGTATCATTGAAAATACCTTATAATATAACGTAATATGCAGTGTATCATTGAAAATACCTTATAATATAACGTAATATGCAGTGTATCATTGAAAATACCTTGTAATATATCGTAATTTGTAGTGTATCATTGAAAATACCTTATAATATATAGTAGTTTATCATTGAAAATACCTTATTATAAAACGTAATATTCTGTGTATCATTGAAAATACCTTATAATATAACGTAATATGCAGTGTATCATTGAAAATACCTTATAATATGACGTAATATGCAGTGTATCATTGAAAATACCTTATAATATAACGTAATATGCAGTGTATCATTGGAAATACCTTATAATATATCGTAATTTTTTAGTGTATCATTGAAAATACCTAATAATATAACGTAATATGCAGTGTAACATCGAAAATACCTTATAATAAAACGTAATATGCAGTGTATCATTGGAAATACCTTATAATATAACGTAATATGCAGTGTATCATTGAAAATACCTTATAATATAACGTAATATGCAGTGTATCATTGAAAATACCTTATAATATAACGTAATATGCAATGTATCATTGGAAATACCTTAGAATATATGGTAATTCTAGGCTATCAATGAAAATACCTTATAATATAACGTAATATGCAGTGTATCATTGAAAATACCTTATAATATAACGTAATATGCAGTGTATCATTGAAAATACCTTATAATATAACGTAATATGCAGTGTATCATTGAAAATACCTTATAATATATAGTAGTTTATCATTGAAAATACCTTATAATATAACGTAACATTCTGTGTATCATTGAAAATACCTTATAATATAACGTAATATGCAGTGTATCATTGAAAATACCTTATAATATAACGTAATATGCAGTGTATCATTGAAAATACCTTATAATATAACGTAATATGCAATGTATCATTGGAAATACCTTAGAATATATGGTAATTCTAGGCTATCAATGAAAATACCTTATAATATAACGTAATATGCAGTGTATCATTGAAAATTCCTTATAATATAACGTAATATGCAGAGTATCATTGGAAATACCTTATAATATATCGTAATTTTTTAGTGTATCATTGAAAATACCTTATAATATAACGTAATATGCAGAGTATCATTGGAAATACCTTATAATATATCGTAATTTTTTAGTGTATCATTGAAAATACCTAATAATATAACGTAATATGCAGTGTATCATCGAAAATACCTTATAATATAACGTAATATGCAGTGTATCATTGAAAATACCTTATAATATAACGTAATATGCAGTGTATCATTGAAAATACCTTATAATATATAGTAGTTTATCATTGAAAATACCTTATAATATAACGTAACATTCTGTGTATCATTGAAAATACCTTATAATATAACGTAATATGCAGTGTATCATTGAAAATACCTTATAATATAACGTAATATGCAGTGTATCATTGAAAATACCTTATAATATAACGTAATATGCAATGTATCATTGGAAATACCTTAGAATATATGGTAATTCTAGGCTATCAATGAAAATACCTTATAATATAACGTAATATGCAGTGTATCATTGGAAATACCTTATACTATATCGTAATTTGTAGTGTATCATTGAAAATACCTTATAATATATGGTAATTTGTAGTGTATCAATGAAAATACCTTATAATATAACGTAATATTCTGTGTATCATTGAAAATACCTTATAATATAACGTAATATTCTGTGTATCATTGAAAATACATTATAATATAACGTAATATGCAGTGTATCATTGAAAATACCTTATAATATAAAGTAATACGCAGTGTATCATTGAAAATACCTTGTAATATATCGTAATTTGTAGTGTATCATTGAAAATACCTTATAATATATAGTAGTTTATCATTGAAAATACCTTATTATAAAACGTAATATTCTGTGTATCATTGAAAATACCTTATAATATAACGTAATATGCAGTGTATCATTGAAAATACCTTATAATATGACGTAATATGCAGTGTATCATTGAAAATACCTTATAATATAACGTAATATGCAGTGTATCCTTGAAAATACCTTATAATATAACGTAATATGCAATGTATCATTGAAAATACCTTAGAATATATGGTCATTCTAGTCTATCAATGAAAATACCTTATAAGATAACGTAATATGCAGTGTATCATTCAAAATACCTTATAATATAACGTAATATGCAGTGTATCATTGAAAATACATTATAATATAACGTAATATGCAGTGTATCATTGAAAATACCTTATAATATAAAGTAATACGCAGTGTATCATTGAAAATACCTTGTAATATATCGTAATTTGTAGTGTATCATTGAAAATACCTTATAATATATAGTAGTTTATCATTGAAAATACCTTATTATAAAACGTAATATGCAGTGTATCATTGAAAATACCTTATAATATAACGTAATATGCAATGTATCATTGGAAATACCTTAGAATATATGGTAATTCTAGGCTATCAATGAAAATACCTTATAATATAACGTAATATGCAGTGTATCATTGAAAATTCCTTATAATATAACGTAATATGCAGTGTATCATTGAAAATACCTTAGAATATATGGTAATTCTAGTCTATCAGTGAAAATACCTTATAATATAACGTAATATGCAGTGTATCATTCAAAATACCTTATAATATAACGTAATATGCAGTGTATCATTGGAAATACCTTATACTATATCGTAATTTGTAGTGTATCATTGAAAATACCTTATAATATATGGTAATTTGTAGTGTATCAATGAAAATACCTTATAATATAACGTAATATTCTGTGTATCATTGAAAATACCTTATAATATAACGTAATATTCTGTGTATCATTGAAAATACATTATAATATAACGTAATATGCAGTGTATCATTGAAAATACCTTATAATATAACGTAATATGCAGTGTATCATTGAAAATACCTTATGATATAACGTAATATGCAGTGTATCATTGAAAATACCTTATAATAAAACGTAATATGCAGTGTATCATTGAAAATACCTTAGAATATATGGTAATTCTAGTCTATCAATGAAAATACCTTATAATACAACGTAATATTGCAGTGTAACATTGAAAATACCTTATAATATAACGTAATATGCCGTGTATCATTGAAAATACCTTATGATATAACGTAATATGCAGTGTATCATTGAAAATACCTTATAATATAACGTAATATGCAGTGTATCATTGCAAATACCTTATAATATATCGTAATTTGTAGTGTATCATTGAAAATACCTTATAGTATAACGTAATATGCAGTGTATCATTGAAAATACCTTATAATAAAACGTAATATGCAGTGTATCATTGAAAATACCTTAGAATATATGGTAATTCTAGTCTATCAATGAAAATACCTTATAATACAACGTAATATTGCAGTGTATCATTGAAAATACCTAATAATATAACGTAATATGCAGTGTATCATCGAAAATACCTTATAATAAAACGTAATATGCAGTGTATCATTGAAAATACCTTATAATATAACGTAATATGCAGTGTAACATTCAAAATACCTTATAATATAACGTAATATGCAGTGTATCATTGGAAATACCTTATACTATATCGTAATTTGTAGTGTATCATTGAAAATACCTTATAATATATGGTAATTTGTAGTGTATCAATGAAAATACCTTATAATATAACGTAATATTCTGTGTATCATTGAAAATACCTTATAATATAACGTAATATTCTGTGTATCATTGAAAATACATTATAATATAACGTAATATGCAGTGTATCATTGAAAATACCTTATAATATATGGTAATTTGTAATGTATCAATGAAAATACCTTATAATATAATGTAATATGCAGTGTATCATTGAAAATACCATATAATATATCGTAATATATAGTTTATCATTGAAAATACGTTATAATATAACGTAATATGCAGTGTATCATTGAAAATACCTTATAATATAACATAATATGCAGTGTATCATTGAAAATACCTCATAGTATAACGTAATATGCAGTGTATCATTGAAAACATCTTATAATATAACGTCATATGCAGTGTATCATTGAAAATACCTTATAATATAACGTAATATGCAGTGTATCATTGAAAATACCTTATGATATAATGTAATATGCAGTGTATCATTGAAAATACCTTATAATATATGGTAATTTGTAGTGTATCAATGAAAATACCTTATAATATAACGTAATATGCAGTGTATCATTGAAAATACCATATAATATATCGTAATATATAGTTTATCATTGAAAATACTTTATAATATAACGTAATATGCAGTGTATCATTGAAAATACCATATAATATAACGTAATATGCAGTGTATCATTGAAAATACCTTATAATATAACGTAATATGCACTGTATCATTGAAAATACCTTATAATATAACGTAATATGCAGTGTATCATTGAAAATACTTTATGATATAACGTAATATGCAGTGTATCATTGAAAATACCTTATAATAAAACGTAATATGCAGTGTATCATTGAAAATACCTTAGAATATAGGGTAATTCTAGTCTATCAATGAAAATACCTTATAATACAACGTAATATGCAGTGTATCATTGAAAATACCTTATAATATATCGTAATTTGTAGTGTATCATTGAAAATACCATATAGTATAACGTAATATGCAGTGCATCATTGAAAATACCTTATAATATAACGTAATATGCACTGTATCATTGAAAATACCTTATAATATAACGTAATATGCAGTGTATCATTGAAAATACTTTATGATATAACGTAATATGCAGTGTATCATTGAAAATACCTTATAATAAAACGTAATATGCAGTGTATCATTGAAAATACCTTAGAATATAGGGTAATTCTAGTCTATCAATGAAAATACCTTATAATACAACGTAATATGCAGTGTATCATTGAAAATACCTTATAATATATCGTAATTTGTAGTGTATCATTGAAAATACCATATAGTATAACGTAATATGCAGTGCATCATTGAAAATACCTTATAATATATCGTAATTTGTAGTGTATCATTGAAAATACCATATAGTATAACGTAATATGCAGTGCATCATTGAAAATACCTTATAATATAACGTAATATGCAGTGTATCATTGAAAATACCTTATAATATAACGTAATATGCAGTGTATCATTGAAAATACCTTATGATATAACGTAATATGCAGTGTATCATTGAAAATACCTTATAATAAAACGTAATATGCAGTGTATCATTGAAAATACCTTAGAATATATGGTAATTCTAGTCTATCAATGAAAATACCTTATAATACAACGTAATATTGCAGTGTAACATTGAAAATACCTTATAATATAACGTAATATGCCGTGTATCATTGAAAATACCTTATGATATAACGTAATATGCAGTGTATCATTGAAAATACCTTATAATATAACGTAATATGCAGTGTATCATTGCAAATACCTTATAATATATCGTAATTTGTAGTGTATCATTGAAAATACCTTATAGTATAACGTAATATGCAGTGTATCATTGAAAATACCTTATAATAAAACGTAATATGCAGTGTATCATTGAAAATACCTTAGAATATATGGTAATTCTAGTCTATCAATGAAAATACCTTATAATACAACGTAATTTTTTAGTGTATCATTGAAAATACCTAATAATATAACGTAATATGCAGTGTATCATCGAAAATACCTTATAATAAAACGTAATATGCAGTGTATCATTGAAAATACCTTATAATATAACGTAATATGCAGTGTAACATTCAAAATACCTTATAATATAACGTAATATGCAGTGTATCATTGGAAATACCTTATACTATATCGTAATTTGTAGTGTATCATTGAAAATACCTTATAATATATGGTAATTTGTAGTGTATCAATGAAAATACCTTATAATATAACGTAATATTCTGTGTATCATTGAAAATACCTTATAATATAACGTAATATTCTGTGTATCATTGAAAATACATTATAATATAACGTAATATGCAGTGTATCATTGAAAATACCTTATAATATATGGTAATTTGTAATGTATCAATGAAAATACCTTATAATATAATGTAATATGCAGTGTATCATTGAAAATACCATATAATATATCGTAATATATAGTTTATCATTGAAAATACGTTATAATATAACGTAATATGCAGTGTATCATTGAAAATACCTTATAATATAACATAATATGCAGTGTATCATTGAAAATACCTCATAGTATAACGTAATATGCAGTGTATCATTGAAAACATCTTATAATATAACGTCATATGCAGTGTATCATTGAAAATACCTTATAATATAACGTAATATGCAGTGTATCATTGAAAATACCTTATGATATAATGTAATATGCAGTGTATCATTGAAAATACCTTATAATATATGGTAATTTGTAGTGTATCAATGAAAATACCTTATAATATAACGTAATATGCAGTGTATCATTGAAAATACCATATAATATATCGTAATATATAGTTTATCATTGAAAATACTTTATAATATAACGTAATATGCAGTGTATCATTGAAAATACCATATAATATAACGTAATATGCAGTGTATCATTGAAAATACCTTATAATATAACGTAATATGCACTGTATCATTGAAAATACCTTATAATATAACGTAATATGCAGTGTATCATTGAAAATACTTTATGATATAACGTAATATGCAGTGTATCATTGAAAATACCTTATAATAAAACGTAATATGCAGTGTATCATTGAAAATACCTTAGAATATAGGGTAATTCTAGTCTATCAATGAAAATACCTTATAATACAACGTAATATGCAGTGTATCATTGAAAATACCTTATAATATATCGTAATTTGTAGTGTATCATTGAAAATACCATATAGTATAACGTAATATGCAGTGCATCATTGAAAATACCTTATAATATAACGTAATATGCACTGTATCATTGAAAATACCTTATAATATAACGTAATATGCAGTGTATCATTGAAAATACTTTATGATATAACGTAATATGCAGTGTATCATTGAAAATACCTTATAATAAAACGTAATATGCAGTGTATCATTGAAAATACCTTAGAATATAGGGTAATTCTAGTCTATCAATGAAAATACCTTATAATACAACGTAATATGCAGTGTATCATTGAAAATACCTTATAATATATCGTAATTTGTAGTGTATCATTGAAAATACCATATAGTATAACGTAATATGCAGTGCATCATTGAAAATACCTTATAATATATCGTAATTTGTAGTGTATCATTGAAAATACCATATAGTATAACGTAATATGCAGTGCATCATTGAAAATACCTTATAATATAACGTAATATGCAGTGTATCATTGAAAATTCCTTAGAATATATGGTAATTCTTGTCTATCTATGAAAATACCTTATAATACAACGTAATATGCAGTGTATCATTGAAAATACATTATAATATATCGTAATTTGTAGTGTATCACTGAAAATACCATATAGTATAACGTAATATGCAGTGCATCATTGAAAATACCTTATAATATAACGTAATATGCAGTGCATCATTGAAAATACCTTATAATATATCGTAATTTGTAGTGTATCATTGAAAATACCATATAGTATAACGTAATATGCAGTGTATCATTGAAAACATCTTATAATATAACGTCATTTGCAGTGTATCATTGAAAATACATATAATATAACGTAATATGCAGTGTATCATTGAAAATACCTTATGATATAATGTAATATGCAGTGTATCATTGAAAATACCTTATAATATATGGTAATTTGTAGTGTATCAATGAAAATACCTTATAATATAACGTAATATGCAGTGTATCATTGAAAATACCATATAATATATCGTAATATATAGTTTATCATTGAAAATACTTTATAATATAACGTAATATGCAGTGTATCATTGAAAATACCATATAATATAACGTAATATGCAGTGTATCATTGAAAATACCTTATAATAAAACGTAATATGCAGTGTATCATTGAAAATACCTTAGAATATATGGTAATTCTAGTCTATCAATGAAAAAACCTTATAATACAACGTAATATGCAGTGTATCATTGAAAATACCTTATAATATATCGTAATTTGTAGTGTATCATTGAAAATACCATATAGTATAACGTAATATGCAGTGCATCATTGAAAATACCTTATAATATAACGTAATATGCAGTGTATCATTGAAAATACCTTGTAATATTACGTAATATGCAGTGTATCATTGAAAATACCTTATGATATAACGTAATATGCAGTGTATCATTGAAAATACCTTATAATATAACATAATATGCAGTGTATCATTGAAAATACCTTATGATATAACGTAATATGCAGTGTATCATTGAAAGTACCTTATGATATAACGTAATATGCAGTGTATCATTGAAAATACCTTATAATATATGGTAATTTGTAATGTATCAATGATAATACCTTATAATATAATGTAATATGCAGTGTATCATTGAAAATACCATATAATATATCGTAATATATAGTTTATCATTGAAAATACGTTATAATATAACGTAATATGCAGTGTATCATTGAAAATACCTTATAAAATATA